>LKNJ01001002.1:0-112441 GCA_002120245.1 Maccullochella peelii
GGCTGCAAATACTCTAAGCAAAATACAAATGATACAAACAAACAAAAAAATCACTTTACCTAGCATGGTTTGGCATTTTGTCAAAGAAAAATGTGTGTCCACATGTTTTTTTAACTTCTTTTTTTCCCTGTGTACCAGTGCACACAACGGGGTTTTATCTTGTCAAAATGTCTCAACTGCCAGTCTCCCTGTTTTTGCATAAGAAAACACCATACACTGCTGGAAGTATATAACTAAAAAAAAGTTATATACTAGCCACTGAACTTGGTGTAAACAAGAGTTAATTCCTGTGGGGCAGCGTATGTCTGTATGTTTACAAGCAGTGCCCAAGGCAAAGGTTGAGTGCCATGAATAATTCATCTCTTTAAAACAGAAGCCGAGTTATTGTTTGAAATATGACTACAACCATTATTTCTGACAGAATAATTAAACATTAAAGGGCAAGACAGATGCACATTGTACCTTAATGACATCTGAATGGTGCAAAGTAAAATAAGCTATGCACAGAGCATACATATGAGCGCTGAGCTACCAAGAAATGATGGCTCACAAATTAATGTAGAGCCTTTTTACGGACTATACTCGAAGTGTGTCTACTGCCAGCTTTGTTTTTATTATAATTGTTATGATCATCAACTGGAATACAGTGCATAAATGCCTATATTAACATATATGTACAGGAGAAGAGCAGAAACCAGGTCTCCAGCAAGTCCTATGCAAAAAGACAGACATTTATTTGTATGATTGAGGTGATGCTTCAGGCAGAATTGAACTAGATTACACTGTGGCGTGTTACGGTGTAATGGATGGATGTTAATTATGAGCATACATTATGTTAGTATCAGGTGCAAAATGTGGCATGCCAAAATGCGGTCCAAAGGAAATCACAGGCACATACAGGTAGGTATGCACCTATCCACAAGGTTTATTCAGTCAGTCAGACAGAAACCATGACAGCTTGAATAGAACGCAGTAAAACTATACTGCACTATGATACCACTGAACAAAATCTCCAACACATGTATAAACATTCCCAAAACCTTTTAAGCTCTGAAAATCCTTTGCACTGACAACCTTAAAGAGAATCTTAAAACACACAGAGTACACCTGTGCGTTTAGGAAAACTACTGCAGATGACAAAACAAAAAAGAAGGAAATGTAGCTGACTATGTCATCAGTATTAGTCCTATATGTATGCATGCAAAAGGCTTGTAGTGAGAAAAAAATCAACGTTGTACGTAAGGACTTGTACTGCAGAGCTCAACAGTAACAGCTGCCCATTTGCCCCAGGCATTTGATTTGATCTGGTTGCCCATGTTGGCAACCCGTTTTTACGGTTATATAAAAACAAACAACAACTACAACAAATAAAGAATGCTGAATTCCTCTCTTTGGTGTAGAAGGAAATTGAGAGTGCTGCTGTCGCATTTATTTACTTTTGTAGATAGAGTGTACTGTCACTACTTCACCAGTCAGCCCGGTGCACAAGCAACAAGACAGCCAAATGTGAAAAAACATCCCTAACTGACTTACTCTGTCACAAATGGCAAAGCTGAAATTAAAGGACGACTTTTTTCATAAACTGTGATACAGTAATGTTATCAGCCTGTGAGATAACTGCCAAGATCTGGGAACATGGCAACATTGCACATTGTAACACGAAATCAGGTTATCTGTGAAAAACTTTTCAACAATGAACATCAAATATGAAGAACACTTTCCAGCCTTGCCTTGTTTGCTGCATTTCCAGATCAAATATAGTTGTGAAATGACTGATGAAGTACAGATCTGATCACGCTAACAGGAGGTAATTACTTTTCCTATTGCAATTTACCTCATTATACTTCAGGCTACTTTGTAAATGCAATTAACAATGCAATGCAATGCAATGCAATTAAACAAAACATCTGTCTATCACATTATTGGTGACGCTAAGCCACTTCTTTTTAGTGAAATCCATTTTATGATGATCAACAATTCAAACATAGCTTTCATTCTGGCAACAAACAGCTGCTGGCTGGTTGCCAGGACTCAAACATGATGTCAGGCACTGTAACTTTATCAGATAATTTAATAATAATCATTAAGAGCACATAGTTTAATTAATTTTAAATGTACTCCTTCCAATTCTAAACCTGTTCAGTTTTCTGAGAGGACTAACACAGTGTGCTTGCAACATATTTCAAATATTCACAATCATTGTACAATTCATATATTTATACCAAGGGCTGCCCTTTTAGCTACACCTTGACAGCAAGACATACATCCACATAATACTGCAACACCCCCACCCCCACCCACTAACCCAGGTATAAAACCCTCAGGTCATTGGGCCGGAGTCGAGAGATGATATTTCCCACTGACCTTTTCCTGCCAGTTCAACCAGGTTGATGTCTCAAAGGCTTATGGTACGCTATCGGTCATATGAGGGACAGACTAGGACACATGTTTGATTCTCTACCCTAGGGGCTTAAAAATTTCAATTACCTGTATACTAGACACTGAAATGTGATTTCTGCTATCACACTGCCTATAGGCTAGACTCAGCTGCTAAGCTGCTAGACAGGAAACAGAAATTTGCTCCGTACTGTTTTATCTGGAGGTTAAAAACACTAAAATGCTGGACGCTACATAGATTGCTTGGCTTTATTTTTGATGTAATTTAACTCACACAATTAAGTAAAGTAACTCAATGAAGTTAAAATGAACAAAAATAATGTTAGGGTAGTACTGTGGTTGCAATACAGTACTATATAACATGTCAATGGCTAGTTTTCTAAGTGCACCTATATACTGTATGGAAATAAGCTCAGTTTTGTCAATCGTCATTACAGTAAAAAACTGCAGAGAGCTTGTTTTTCACTTCTAGCGATATGAAGTTGGTGCAAGGGCATTATCTGTTCCTGGACTTTAGCCTCTATATCAAAGATTCACATATTACTAGTGACACGAGGGGCACATGCTTTAGATAATTTAGGCTCTTGTTACATCATAGTTATAATTGTAGTCCCAACATTTTCGACTTGCTGTACCCAAGCTGTGAATCCCAGTTGCTTTGTTAGACTACTACTCAGAAAATATTTCCCTCAAGCCACGCCACAAAAGTCTTGTTCATCATCAGTGGTACTCTTCAATAGCCTCTGTGTCTGCACACCCTGGAATAAATTTGCAGGCCCAGGTGGAAATGTTGCTTGGCGACTTCCACACTCCATTAAGTTGTTGCAGGCAGTTTAAGCAAAGGCTGCATTTGTATGTTGTTGGGGTTTTTTTTTTTAAAGTTCCTGGACTCCATGAGCAGTGGGAGATGGAAACAGAGGATATAAACTGTCGGGCTTGATCATCACACAGGGGATTAATCTGTGTTTCATATGCACAGGGCTTTACAGAATAAAAACCTCTGCCTACGATTCCATCAGCTCTTTCTGACTAACATGGAATATTTTGCCGAAGCGCATCAAAGTCTTCTGGATATCTTTGCTGAATTATGTATATACAGAGGCGCTTGGATAAACTGAGCACCCGTGCATTTGCTAGCTCCATCTATTGCCCACAGCCCTCCACTGCTTGACCTTCCTCTCCATTACCTACGGTATGGAGTATTTTTCATGTCAACACAATCAATTTTTGTTTTCCCTGATCCTATTGTGCTTTCACGTCTCTTGCGTGAGTTGTGTTTCAACTCATACACAAGAGTGGGAAACATCCATAAGAGGTGCAGCGGTCCGCCGACAGTATGTTGGTATGGAATTCTAACATGTATATATTGATTAAATGTAATTTCATTAGACACACACCACTGCGAGGAATAGCAGTGGCCTTCACTGACCTTTATTCATAGTGTAACCAATTGCTTGATTCTCTGCCAATTCAGTTGTCAGATATGAAGCAAGTATACAGGGATTGAATATTAATCCAGCAGGAGACAGGCATTTAACCTGAGTGTCAATGGCTGTAACCATCAAACATACCAATCCAAACTTACAAAACACTGAAATGCATGAAACATAATTAAGCGCTACAGGGAAATGAATTATGCAAGTGTGAACGTTTTGTTTGGTAGTACTCTGTCACCTATGACCAGCTTTGAGAATAAGCCTCCATTTCTTCACAGACTATCCTCTATCCTCATCATTAACAGAAAACTCACAGAAAACACTAACAGTTTTCTCTCTTAGCCTACTCCTCTCAATTCATGTTGAAAAAAATATTTCTGTAAACCAACACCACATGGGCTAGCAGCAGTTGAACAGACTATAATTTTCTGCAACTCTGTGAAAATAATGCTTGAAATGCTTACCAAAGTCCCCAGGGACAAAGATGTCATAGACACAGCTCCGGCCTCTAGTGTAATTATGTGGGTAGTTTGGGGACAGCACAGTTCCCTCTGAACCTGTGAAGTGACCTCCGCAGGGAGCTGTGGGGACAGGAAGGGAAGCAACAGAGAAGCACAGTTAACAAATGTCAAACAACCATCTTACCTGGGGAAATGAGGCAATAAAATACAATCAGCAAATCCATTTTAACCGGCACAAGTGTACAGGTAAGCAGATCATATCACAAAATGAGATAAAAAGTCACCTTTGAACTTTCAGCTGACAAATATAATTTTGGCCAGCATACCAAAATAATTTGACACTTTAGAAAGACACTTTGGGGACATTTTCAAAAGAAAAGTGAGCTGTAAAAGGACAGAAAAGGAAGCCTGAATTGTGTTTACAGGGTTAAAACCTGAAAGGGAAACAACAAGAGAGGAAAAGTACTTTTTGCCTTCAAAATACGTAAAAACACCATCAATCAACAAAACACACAATCACAAAAGTTCCACATGCCTCCGACTATAATCAGCCCGTATCGCCCAACAGCATGTTTTGAGAAACTCAGATTCAACTCTGCAGCTGGAACAGGCTTTCAGTCAGCAGACAGAGAGTCCTCTTGCTCTTGTTTTGAAGTTGCAGGATAATTATTTACAATTTTAATTGATTAGAATATTAGAAAAGACTATCCATTCATGTTAGTATGCAGTAACGCAGTTTGTGCTGCTAAAGCCACAGTAAGATATGAAGACCCCATCCACAAGAGGGGCGAGCAAGTCTTTGAAAACAATATGCTCCAAACAAAAATCATACCCTTGCATGCTTGTATCTCGTAAACGTTTACTTGCACCATCATAGTGTCGGCAGATATTCAACTGGCGACTAGGTTAATCAATATAAGCTGTGGTCTGCCCTGCACCTGCGTCGCATCTCAGAGTCCTATCTTAAGCTGTTAATGATGTACCTAATTTGCCATGAGGTCCTCTAACGCAGTTGCCTCAGACCTCACGGGCCGAGCCATCAGGTGGGGGAGCCTCGACTGTAAACAAACACACACTCATTTGCTGGAGGGAAGCTGTCACCAGCTGCTCTGAACCCCCTGTGGCCCACACAATGCACATGTCACTGATGTTTCATCGAGCAGCACAGGAGAGGACGAACAAAAGCGAGCAGAGGCGCTAATGTAAAAAGACGGATCAGCAATTTATCCGCATTTAGTTGTTGGAGTAGCAAGAGGCATGTAATCAAACATATGTGATGATGGCAAGTGGGACTCTAATTCTACCTGATTTGTCAGACAGAATGGGAGCTGTAGTGGCGTAGTGGGTGAGGAATTTGAGAATGCTGCTGGTGGGGAGGAGGGCACACTGTGCTGTCAATCAACAGCAGGTGAGAGCAGCACTAAGGAAAGGAAGGGATTCTCAGGATATGCTTTAATGGTTTCATTCTGACAGGTGAGTGTGAGTGTAGTGCTAAGGAGAAGTGGGCACACTGCAAAACCTATCATTTTGTGTTCTGCAAGACTGACGGGTAGGAATAACCTAAATGCCCAGGTAAAAAAAGGTGAGTTATTACTTAAATCTATACAAATGACGGTATTGAGAATCACGCCATTTAAGATGTCGATGTATTAGGTTTCATTTCAAGAGATCTCAGATTATCTTCAAAATCTAACAAAATGTTCATAGATGATTTATGTGAACGTTTTGTTTGGTAGTACTCTGTCACCTATGACCAGCTTTGAGAATAATCCTCCATTTCTTCACAGACTATCCTCTATCCTCATCATTAACAGAAAACTCACAGAAAAGACTAAATTTTCTCTCTAAGCCTTTTGAAAAACATTTTTTTAACTGATTACATTTGAAGGATATTGACCCAGCCCTGCAATCCACTTCATTTAGGCAGACATGGCTGCTAATGGAACCATCACAGGACAATATAACAAATCTAATGCGCTGAATGTTGGGTGAGATGCTAAAATGGGTTACAGGCAGTGTTGAAATTGAAATGTAAAATATTACAGATATAACTGATCGGTGTTACAATTAGAACCTAACCACCACTCCTGATCCCTTCAATGTGGTTATTAAAGAACTCTGACCAAGATCTCCCGAGAACGCAGACATATCTTTGGCATATCTATACTGCAATTTCTTGTTACTTAGCAGTCGGCATATATCTGCTCAGATATATCTGTGACAAGCTAATATCGACCAATAATGACAGCCCACAAACATAGTTTGCACTTTAGTTACAACGTAATCGATAGTATGAAATGGACATCGTTTATATGTGTACTGGATTTGACTACATGAAATGGTTAAACAGATATCATTTTTAGCATGTCATTAGCATAGTGTGATTGCTGCTGTTCACAATACATTTCCATACAACAACAAATAATACAATGGAAATCAGTCTTGTTGGCAATTAGTGACTTTTTAAAGTAAACAAGTTTTGCTTGTTTGGGAAATACTATCCGCTTCAGGAACAGAAGCTGGACATACGCGGAGGCAGTTGAAGCCATTAGATTTAGCTTTGAGACTGGTAAGTCACCAGTTCAAACTTGGTCTCAAAGTGAAAATACTAAAAAGGGAGAGTTGCTGATGGACCCTTTGGTAAAGCACCCAACCCCAGGGCTGTCCAGTGAAGTTACACAGGTGCCAACTGTAAAAGTAATGAATAGCTCCCTGGTGGGAGGGTGGGTGCCTCAGTTCCCCACTGCTGAAAATGAGAGCTGAATTCTAATTCTACCTTGGCAGATTAAATACTTTAAGGAGTATTAAAAATGGTGTAATGCTACAGGAGGGAGGAGTGCTAGGTAGTTAGATCTTTTCTCACTTGTCTCCTTGACACTGTGATCACTATGACACTGAAAAGCGCTATGAAATGCCTACTCTGCAGATTTGGCTGTAAATAATGAACAATATATACTTAGTGTATTATGTTCTTTTAATACACTGATTTTAAAATAAATTTTAGAATTCCAACAACTATAAAATGGACTATGTTTACCATAGCCCATTTTATGTCAGTCAGTTTATGTCAGCACTTTATGAGGTTGCTTCAGCTACCGTTAGTTTAAATATAAACTTGCAGACCAGGTAGACGCTATACACCAATCAAACATTGTAGCTTTTATACTTCCATTAATTTGTTTCTTTTATTTTAGCTTTTATTTTCTTTTATGACTAAGATTGCCTCACTTCTTGTGAAGTCAGGGTCTTGTATATCATGAATGTATTATTATTGCTTTTGTTCATCGACCATTTCTTTCAAGCTAATATTACTCTACTTAGATTAACTGGAACTGCAGGTTTTATGTTTAAGGTCAGTTTATTGGTGGGTTTACGGGTTGATCTTGTTGCTATCTGTGCTTATTGTGCTGAAAAAAAAATGATTTAGTCTGTTTAGACTGATAGAATTCAGCTGTTGTAAACCATATTTTTGGCATCTGGGTGTGTATTGGAGAGAAGAGAAAACAGGATCAATTTTGAAAATAATATTTTTTACGATTGGAAAAAGCCAGGACATTTTAAACCTTGGTAAAACAGTATTGTCTAATGTTTAAAGTTATAGCAGTAGAAAACTTGATATCCAGCTTCTCAAATATGTATAATTTCTATGTATTTACCTTTTGAGAGTGTCATCAAAAAACAAAAGACACAAACACACACACAACCCATTACCTGAAATACACAAGTGTGCATTTCTGGAAATGGCCACTCATTACAGATATAGTTTTGCTATGTTTTGCGACACTGAGGTAGACTCCTTTCTGTTCATTTCTGTAATGGCCCCACCAAGCTAGAGACACCAAATTGTTTTAACACATCACATAGGGATGTCTCTGAAATTTTTGACATAGTGTTTGTCATTTTCTTAAATTCTATTTACACCTACAAACATTAACAATAAATGATCTGCAGCAATGATTTGTGCTCCATAACGATAATACAGAATTCTCTCCTCTGAGTTTGCGTGTCTTGCATTCTACCAGAGATCTGTACGCCACACTTAATTTTTACAGAGCACAGTCCTGGTATCACATTGTGTCAAATATTGACCAAACAGCTGAAGTGCAGTTCTCTGCTACTCAGGCCTTCTGTTAACGTAGAAGTGTTGCCTCTCACCTTGACAGCTTGGTTTGGCTCTGTCCCACTCTGGTCTCTTGCTATTGCCCATGACACACGTCAGAGTGGAGTAGCCCTGCAGCAGGTAGCCAGCCTCACAATGAAATGTCACCATAGAACCCAGCTTGTAGTCAGTACCCATTCTAGTGCCATTCATCATATTCCCTGGATCAAAACACGCCTCCCGCAGTTTTGCTGCCAATCAAAAGAACAAAGCTTTTAGAACAGTGATAACTTTCTAAAATGAGAGGGGTTTCTAATCAAGCAGAGATGGTATAAATAGTTACTCAGGCTACAAGAATGTGTTTTGATTTAACAAAAGTGTGTTATTAAAAAGTAACATGGTGGAAATGGATAAGGGAAAAAGTCATGTACAGTAGCATACTTTAAAGACATTATTTTCTAATTTATTTATATATGTATCCAACTAAAGCCCCTGCTGTAAAACATAAACATATTCTGTGAAAATGCATACATAATCCCACTTGCATTCAGAGTACCTTTGTATTCCAAATGAAAGCCGGTGTAGCTCACAGAGCCATCGCTGCGAAATGCCAAGTACATGAAGTTGGAAGTGCTCTCAATCTTCTCAGGAAGTTTACTGTCTTGGAAACTGCCAATCAGATGAAGGCTGCTGTCTGGTCCATCGTAGATATACAAGAAATCATAGTTGGGCTCAATACTGAAGCTGTGATAAGTAAAAGAAACAGACAAATGAGAGATAAAACAGTTATTATTTAAGTCTTAACCACCAGATTGGACAGATTGTAATGCGAGATTTAGAATGTATTAGGGTTTGAAAATGAGTGTGCACCGCAGTGCTAGTGAGTCACGCCAAGCGATTTGTTTTGCATCTCCAGACAAAGAGATAAAAATAGATATCTCCCCCAAGAGGTGAGAAGAGATTAAATTGTTGTGACACTGCGCTGGCACAAAATCTTCCCAGATGCAGTGTGAAAAGATTGTTTCATATCGTAGCGCTGTATATCAAATCACATGCCGCAGTTAGAGAGAGAGGAGCATTTGTTTTCAAAATAATGAGCGTGGTTTAAGACAAAAATGTAAATAGCTTGGAGATAATTGCATTTGAGTTGGATCAAGGCAACTCCAATTTAAAATCATAACTCCATCCTTTCATTTGGCATTCCCAAGAGAGAAAGCAGCATTGTGCTAACTCTATTAGATGTTTGTTTTGAAGGACAAAGTTGAAAAAGAAATATGGTGAATTTCTCAAGAAAGAGGGATAGTGCGAGGAAGTCTTATTCCACCCTTCATGACATGACTATTAAAATAATACTCAACAGTCAAAAGTAACGCTGCCCATAAAAAGTGCCCTCAGGCCCATCTGTGAGTTTTCTCTGTCAGTATTGCTGCTACATGCTTAGATTGCAATTAATAATGTAAAGCTTATGGTCTGAGTATCATTCAGCCTAGGAAATGAGTTGCACTCATATCACAATTCGGCCAGCAATAAACAGTATTCGCCCAGAAATCTTGTTTCACCACATTCCAGCAAAGTAGAAGGAAAAACCACCATCTAGGTGTTTGTAGAGGCACTACTGCTTTCCCCCTATCTCCCAACACACCTGGACTCAAATGCCAGTCCTCTGCTTAACACACATGGCCAACTTTGCTCAATACTATGATGTTATAGCTGGTTCCACTGCAGAAAACAAGCAATTCCATGGCACAACCTGAGCTGCTGTGCATCCACTGACAACTGACTCCATTCTGTTTCAGGTAGGTTACAAACATACCACAGGTTTAGGGAAAGCTTCATCTTGTAAGCTACTGGACCATGTACTTAAACGGACAGCAAGCTGTCTCCAGTATTTTTTAATTGGAGCCACTGTTCATATCCTCCACAAACCTTACATTTCTGGATTTTCTTTTTAATAATATGATTGTTTTAAATAACTTGCATGATCCACACATGTGAAGCATGTATCAAATCCCTGTGCTTTAAAATGTAAATAATGCACAAAATAAGCCTGTTTTTTTTACATTTCAAATGGCCATTTAGACAGTCAGTGTAGTTTTATGTTTTGAATAAAAGAAGCTAAACAAAGTGAAATGGACATTGTAGCAGCTCATATTACCTGATGAAAGCCAAGGAAATGACATAGTCCGAGTGGACAGCAATAAGCCAGTCACAGTCTTTGCTGTGTGGGTAGGGGTGTGGGTAGTTGGGAGAGAGGATGAATCCTGAAGATCCAGTCACATTCCCACCACAAGGAGCTTGAGAGATTAAAAGGCAGAAGAGATGGATGAGAAAATTGCACACTCACAAAGTGCTCACAAAGAACATCTTTAAATGTGCCTGACCTGCTGCAAACGCCTTTGGCTGAGCTGAATTCAGTTTGAGACAGGTAAGGAATGAGCACTTGTAGGTCATTAAATATAATTGAGTCAAATTCTATGACCTTTGTCGACCCCTATCAGCAACAACCATCAGGCACTGCAATGACATCAGGCCAAAAACCAGGGCATTAGAAAGACTTCACCATTATTTCCCTACATTATGATTCCAAGGGCTATATTTCTGACACTTGTCTCACCAAGGCATTCGATCTTTCTGGTATATTTTCCAATTAATTTCTGATGTAGCTACTACTACTACTAAGCGTTTTATTCAGTGTTCAACAGGTCAGTTGCATACAAAAATACAAAGTGTGTCCTGTGGAGTTGTAGATATCAGGTAAGTATAAAATGATAAATATGGAGAATAAACATAAAATTCAACAAATATGGAGAATAAACTTTCCAACTATGTCATTCAAGCAACAAAATGGATCTCAGTTTTTCTGACTTCTGCAAATATTTCAACAATCCAAGTGTCACTGTGAACTGAATATTTTACTTATTGCTCCTTGCTCGTTATGTAATTAATACAATAATAACCAATTAATAAATTTGGACATTTCTGCTCTACTGTAGGATTTAGCTGGATGGATTATGTTTATGTGATTTTTTTAATGACATTTTTTCTAGTGCCTCAGCATGTCAGAGGATTCTCTCTGCACCTAAATCCTAAAGCCTCACAAAAGGCTTTGCTTGTCATTTGTTAAGTTCGATAAATAAACTAACAGCTGTCTTGTTTCACAATGAAGAAGTGTCAGTAACACGATGAGTATGTTGCTCTTATTTGGTGTGGCAACACTTACTTTGTATAAGAACAGCTGACATTTACATTTAGTTTTCACTCATACAGACTTGCTTCTGGTGTCATTACATTAAGCTGAGTCGTGTGATCTTGTAATTGCATTGCAAGACCTACAAATGCTTAGCTCTTTCCTGGCCAGAAAAAAACCCCTCAGTTAGACTGGTTGGCAGCAACTCAAGAACATCTAGGTTTCTTTGGACCTACTTAGTGTAATTATTTCTAATTGTATTGTTAAGTAATTAGCTGTTAAGCTCTAATAAGACAATGTGTTGGGAGACCGTAGAGTACTCGGTCTTTGACTGGCTACAGAAGTGGATCTGTCCACATAATAGTTGGCAACAACTCAAACATATCTGAAGAGTCTTGTTTATCCTACACACATTTTTAAGACATCAGTGAGAGAGAATTACAGTCTTTGCCACAGGCAGTTCATAGAAAAACTCCCTCTTCCTCTCACCATCTCTCTGATCCCATACACTTCCCTCCTTCTCTCCATATACCCCCCCCCCCAACTCACACTCTCCCTCTCTCTCACCGATGCAGCTTGGAGGGCTGGGTTGCCAGTAGTATCTATTTTCCACTTGGATGCAGGTGATTCTGCTCTCCCCCTGCAATTCATATCCCGGATCACAAGAGAAGGTCACAGAGTCACCAGGCTCCCGCCCTTCCCCGTTGCGACTGCCATTCATGGGAATACCTGGATCTCTGCAAGCTGTCGCAAGCGAACCTGAAGGGCAGACACACACGAGTGACACATACATACATAAACGCACAGGTGCATGCAAAGTACAGGGAATCAGTGAGCACAAGAGAAAACACACATACACACACAAGGAGTTTTATATCATATGGTAGACAGCTGTCAAACTGAAACTGTAGCTCCAACAGAGTTAGCGCACAGAGCAGATTACAGACTGATATCAGTCAAAATCCTGCCATGTCTTCCTAATCTGATTTCCTAAACCACAGCTGTGGAGCAGCCCAAAGCTACCAGAATGATCTGGTAAAATGTGATGGATTCTTCAAATATTCCCATCTTGACAGACTTTATTGAGAGACTTAACACAGTTAAGTATATTGCAGTTTGGTGTTGTTTTTGCTTTTTTTTCCAAAATACAAATACATCAGTTAAAAAACACAAATGTGTAATTAAATGGTAATACGGTATAGTGTATATGATGTGATTAATATATGCCATACATAGCAAAATACAGTTGATTATCTGTTTTCAAATGAAAACTATTAGCCTTAGGCAAACCAGGTATTTAAGTACAGTATGTATCTCCAGAATCGATTCCAGCTTTAAACATGTGCAGTGAATCCTATGTAATCGATTTTTACATTATGCTGCCATGCCTGTATACTAAACAAAATGAAAACACTTACAAAATCATACATGCGGTGTTATGGAACTGCTGTACTAATGTGCTTGGTTTGGAAACTACTCATCAGCAGAACATGTATGCATTAATAGTCAGCAGTGAACTGTGAAATACCTGGGACTTCCACTGCTCATCGAGACATGGTTAAAGATTACATCAAATACTGAGACGTCCACATGCCATGAGGAAATGTTCAAATTAAAAGCTGCTCCATACTTCTTTGGGGACATATGCATTGGAAATCTACATGATATTAAACCTTAACTTATTATATGATGGCACTGCTTAGTCAGACATACTCTGTGCTACTTAAAAGAGCCAGTCAGAAAATTCAAATAACATTCAATTTCAAAAAGAAATATTTAACAATTTGCTACGACAATTTCTCAATTCAGACAGTATACAAACTTCATAACTGTATATATAAATTGAATGAAATACCTCATGTTTTTCAACTCCTCAGAGTGACTCTCACTAAGAACAAACTATTTACAGTATACATCTACAGTACATTAACTACTTGGAAGGAAATACTCACTGGAGAAGTCAATGGCAAAGCCAGACTTGGTGATATAAAAGTCAGTCTCGAACTGAATGGTGACGATGTTGAGCGTGGAGTGGATCCCCTCAGGCAGCAGCGAGCCGCTAACCTCCTTCAGAGACATCTCGTTCTCAGGAGGCCCGTCCCACACCTTCAGGATGTCGTGGGATGCCTCTGTGTCGAATGCAAGAAACTGGAGACTGGGAGAGGTAGACATAAGAGATGGTTACTTTGGCTTATTCTGGCTTTAGTTCAATTCAGTCAGTTTAAGTCAAGTCTTTGCATTTAACAGATCAGAATGAGATGAATTCAGCTCATATGGCGGTTTATTCACTCATGTTTAGTTGAATTAATGATGGTTGTGTTCACTTCACAATTTTGCAATTCAAAATATAACAAAAACAAATGTTCCCAAGAAGGCAAGCAAAATGGGTGCTGAACTTGGCAAGATTAAATTGAGTACAAAGGAAAGATCTATCCAGAGACAGGGTCCCCATGCTTTTGGGCATTTCACTTGAGATTTGGTATCATCAATCAATTTCTGCCAAAGTTAGAAATACGAGAGTACAGACTTATCTGCAAAAAAGAGATGGCCTGGAGCAGCTCTTCAGACAAAGACTGTGTGGCTGACTTTATGAAATCATACCATGTTTACTTCGACCTCTAAGCCCAAATGGGTTTTATTTCACAGTAATACTAGGAGCTCTCAACCAAAAAAAATGCTTCCACGTCCCAGGAAAATTCCCCTGGGTGCTGTCACAGTGTCTACAAAGTCCCTCTCCCAATCATTGTTAATCGAGCTGCTGCAGGCTGTTTCACTTGTTCACATCTAGCTTTAGAGGAGACTTTTTCATGTTTAGAATCTTAACTGAACTTAACAACATTTTTAGGATGTTTTCATCTTTAAGTCTTTTAAAGTCAGGTCAAGTTGGGATGATCTCAGTTCATTTAAGATGCATTTAAATAAATTCCCATCAGTTCAGTTCTAGGCAATTTCTCCTTGTGTATAAACTGCAGTCTCATGATAGCGTCAATCAAATTCCTTTAGTTTTATCCCACAAACTCTCTGAGCGTCCTGCTTTGCCTTTGTTGATTTAAACGTACATTAGTTTCTTCATAAGACTAATAATTTAGGCTCAACTATACGTTTTTTTCCTCACCACCATATTTGATGAGTAATGATGCTCAATACAATTTGCATATTTTGATAAATTATTGCACATCTTAATTAAAATATTCTAAATTCTAATGATTTTCTGAAAAGTTATAAATGGCTTACATTTTTCATTCATACTGGATATACAGTCTATGCATAAATATGCATGCATTATATGACCATGTTATTAGCAACTCGAGTTACCTGACAATGTTGCCAGAGTTGACCTCAATTGTCCAGGTGCACCTCAGGTTGTTGTCGTAGGGGAAGGGATACCCAGGAGAAAGGATACGCCCTGTAGACTCACCCTTGAAACTGCCACCACACTCCGCTGCATGCACACACACAAATAAACACAAAACACATGAAAACCCTCAAAAATGCAAACTCACACAAGAGGAAATGGAGACACACAAGCAAACATATACAGTATGTTGAAACCAAATACAGAAGAAATGCTGTCCAAGCTCACTGAAGCTCAGAGTCTACAATGAGGACTAATGAGCAACAGTTTAAACTCTGCTGAAAATACAAATTTCTTTTTCTAACAGGTAACGGGACTGCAACAAGGACCTTCCTGCCTGGGCAGAGATACTCACAGATGCAAAACTTGTTTTGTCTCTAAGTATGCCTCCTAATGATGTCATTAATTAACTTTAAAAAGACTGTGTCCAGAGAATATATAGGCTGGGCCTTGCACTGCAGGGAGGACACTGCTATTAATGTTAATGACTGAAGGAATATCTTATCATCCAATCTATGTCGTCTCTCCCCTGGTTATCGTCTTGCCATTTATATTATACAACAAATGGCACTTAATTAATAGGAAAATTGTATTAGATTGCCACAGTGGTAGGCAATAATCAGTATCATAACAGCAGGCAAATGTAAAAGTCCTTGACTGGAGCCAGGATGTGGCCCTGGAGAAATGGCTGGAAATCCCATTTCACATGCAGTTCACAAATACAAAGCTCACTATTATTACTGACCATTCAGTGATCCAGCAATGTTAAACTGTTAATCAATAGACTAATTTGGCTTTTTTGTGTGATTGTATTGAACATGCCACACACAAAGCTAGACTAAAGTCATTTTACCGAAAAAGGAGCAAATACCTGTTTCACTGAAAAAGGTGGTAGGACACGGTGGCATTTAAAGTGCAATTCTGCACACGTCCGGAATTTGTAAATCATTTTTACCCTAATCCATCATTTCTAGACATCAAAAAACAGACACGGCCTCACAACACCTTCCAGACTCTAGCAGCGTGCAGGTAATAGCTTTATCATTTCTATGCCTCTGTCTCAGCATGCTCTGAATATGAAAGTACAGTCAAGATTGTACATCATGTCCATGACTCAATCTGATATGAATACTCTGATAATTATCGCTTTACTTCTAGAAAAATGCTGATCAATTGCTTGTGAATTAAAACATCTAAGTAACACAGCCTAGGAATGAAACAGAGTCAGAGCAACACAGTGAAAGCTCAGTAGCAATTAAGATTGCTTCACTATAGTGTTTTTAATGACTCTATACAACCAGTTCGGCATCAAGAACAGACAGAGATCAGTGATTTACAATGAAACATCAGAGCTGTTTATATTCTCTTACAAAATGACAAGCAGCATATTTTCTTTCAACACAGTTCAATTAAGTAGAAATCATCTCGGGATGAATCCTTAGGATTAACACCTAGCTGAGCAATGCTGACAGTGTGCCTGGCCTGAATAATAATATAAGCTACTACAGAAGGAGAGAGAAAGAGAGAGAGGGACAGAGACTGGGAGACAGAATGTCTAGGACCAAGTGACAGAGACAAAGACAGCATACAGACATAGACAGAAAGTATTACCTATACATGATGGCAGGTGGTTATCCCATGCCCTTCTCTCCCCTGTCATACACTTCAGTATGCCACTGCCGTGCAGAGTGTAACCTTGGTCACAGCCGAACGTGATGGCACTTCCAGCAAAGTGACCCTGGTCACTGACTTTAAAGCCGAACTGCGGCACACCTGGATCCTCACAGTGGGAAAGCTCAAAGCCTGGACAAGTAAGAGTGAGAGGAACAGGAGAAGGAGAAGAGGGTGGAGAAGAACATGAGTTGAAGAGTGACATGACATGAAGATGAAGAACATATTCAAACACAGAACTGCTTGTCAGCATTTAAAACCAAGTCCACTGGAGAGCAGCCATTCTGTAAACCAGTGCCATTTATCTGTATTGTAAGGAGGTATTGATTAAGCTTTGAGAATTAATTTCCAGTTGAGCACAGATGAGGGCTGGGCTTACATTCCCATTATATGACTTGGCAGTAAAAGATTCCTTTGGACAGAGAATACAATTAGATGTTCACAATTAAATGTTCAATTGAGTGTGGACATTTACCACGAATGAGAAACAGCCCATCCACTCGTAACACTTTGGGGTAATACAAAAGAAATAAAATAAACAAGCTAAGCTTACCATGGTTGAACTTGACCATGGCCGTTATGTGTTCCCCTCTTCCAGGTACTAAATGTAAGTGTTCTGCTATGCAGCAACAGTGGCCGCACATAAACCCAGCAGTGCTGATTTATGATCTCTTCTCACAGCGAGGTCCATGCCCATGCCAGATGTTATGGTAGCATTACAAGTGTCATGCCTAGTATAAATCTCCAGCAGTTACTGCTCACATTTAAAAAATTACCTCAGCACTTTTGGTAGAAGAGTCATGAAAACATGATCAGATTTCATGTTCAGACAAGATTTAAGCTGCCCATATCCCACCTTCTCCTGCCCTTGTGCATCAGTCAGTCCTCCCCAAGTTGAAAGGGACTATCCATTCTGGTTGAAAATACCAAGTAAAGGCTTCACTTTGAGATGGATGAAGGGTGCTAGCTTACATTCTGCTATTTACCTTGTGCATATCCCTGGAAAAATCAGAAATGAAATCTAATTATGTGATACTTAATTACATGTTATTCTGTAACTCAAAAGGCAGCTTGTAATTAAACCATAATTTTATCTGAACTAATTGTAGTTGCATTTAGATGCTGATGGAAATGTATTTAGTTCTGGAAGTAATCTCTGAAATGGTCTATTAATAAAAGAGATAGTTCTACTTGTGCTGCCTTTTTTTTTTTTCCAGGTGTAACCCATCACTTAGGAATAGGGTCTGTTAATTGCAGTAGTTGTGTGCTATAATGGATTTACTAATTGTAAAGAGGAGGCAACTTTAGAATAGGGAATCTGTGTGGATGAATAAGTGTCAAACTACTAGTGAATTAGTTATGAGCAAGACGTCACTTTAGAATGGGGAACGTATTTGGAGTTAGAAAGACTTAATTTTGCCCTGAGATAACTTTGTTTTGATATGGCGCTATATAAATAAAATTGAATTGAAAATTAATTTAGAGTTATTTTGACACTTTTAACACTTGTGGTTTTGTTACATAAGAATAGACCATATGTATGAAGTGTTATTAAGAGAGAATGATTATTCTCGTGGTACTACCACCTTATAAGGCCCATACTGAGGAAAGCATATTAAGATCGTAATTCATGTACAACAACTCCCTTATTTACTATCAATAAGCAGTAATTAGGAGGTTATTGAGGGAAAACTCTTAGTTAATGGCCTAGTAGTTATAGAATATGGTCATGCAGAATAAGGCATTAATTAAGTGCTTTATAATGACTAATAAAGAGCCAATATGATACTAATATGCATGCTAATAAGCAACTAGTTCATAGTTAATTTGTGTACCTTAATATAAAGTGTTACCAAAGTTTTTTTTTTGCTTTTATACTATTCAAGTCAAAGCAGCACTTGGCCTGTTGCCATTCTGACTAACTATGTTGAATTCTACCTAAGAAAACCCACTAGTAGACAAAAAGAATTCAGAGAGCTCAATTGCAGGTGAAACACAAAAACACTTTAAATTGGACCGCAAAATGCAGTGTCACCAAAACATTCTCGCGTCACAGTAATAAATTAGAAACGGTTAGCAACAACACACAGTCAGCAAGCCAATTAGGGGGAGAAACAAAACCCATCTATTACTGGCCCACTTACAGCAATGACCCAAACTTTCAATCCATACACACCCGCACTCATGCATACTGTATGTAGAGGCACACACAATATACAGTGCACATACAACACACTGATTCCAAACAATCCCAACAATAATTCACCTGTTTTAACAAGGCACAGTTAGGCAGGCATGGACGCTAATTGCAGGAGTGGAGAGCAAAAGAAATGAGGGAAAAGGGATTCACATAGAGAGAGACAGAGGGAGAGGAAGGGAGGAAAGAAAAATAATAATACAAATTTTCCTGCAGGAATGGCGCAGAAACACCATGCTGTGTTTAATGGATACCCTGATAGTGAAAGATACAGTGAAGCAGGGTGAGGGTCAATTAAAATTTTCTTTTAAATTCTGTTACTTGAAATGCCTGACTCCTGAAGTGAGGCTAAATTCACCCATTTGGAAAAGCTTTAGGGTCCTCCTCCCCCAGGGAAATGAAGTGTGACTTACTGTGGTATATGAGCCGGAACCCCGCTGCCGTCGCCTCCTGGTCAGAGTAAAATTCAAGCCACATATAGTTGGAGGTGCTGGTAAGCGACAGACCTTGCATCGTTGTACCTGTGTACGTGCCAAGGAGTGGGGCTGCACCGTCTTTACCATCATACACCTGATCAGAGACAGAGAAGAACATGAAGTGGAGTCTTGCTGCTTTTGGAGGATTAAATACCCACAATAAAGTAGAAAGATAATATTAAGAATTAAATATTAATGCTGAAGAAAGAGAGCCACAATTAAAAATAAGCTATTAGTACTGTATATCCTTTGTTTTATATGGCACTTCTATTGCAAAACCAATGTCCTAAATAGGATGTGAAAATTAGATTGGAGTGACCATAACTCTTCCCATTGATTTGCTACTGTGCATCTGTAGATGCTGAATGAACAAGGCAGTTGGTGGGATTCATGATGTCAAACTAAAAAGACTATTTAACAGCAATTATCAAGCAAAATATTAAATGTTCTTCAATACTGAAGTACTTAAATTCATTGAGAGTTTATAAGCAGTGCATTCCCCAAGCAAAGAGTAAGGTACATTGTTTTTTGTGTGGATTTTTGCAAAACATAATTGCATTTTTAATCTTTATTTGTTATTCTTTTTTATCACAGATATTTTTGGATTTACGCACATTATGGAAATTATTACATGTTGAAAAAGCACTCTTTTAAATCCACAAGTACCAACTTCCAGCAGTATACTTGATCATTCCTGATTGACATCTGTGAAATAACAAGAAATGAAATGCAAGGCTCCGGGCTCTTCCTTTGAAATACTACTGAGGCCCTCTCTGTTTTGTTTTGTATTTCCCTATCTTCAAGTCTTAGTCAATTTAGCTCTCAAAGCATGTCTTTCCACATTTCAGATGTTCACAAAATGACTAAGTACAAGAGATTACGGGCTACACAACTCCATTACTAGAAACACAGATAGTAGGCTACAATGCTCTGTTAATTGGAGCATTAGACAAGACATCTGCATCCCAAAAAGAGTGCATTCCAGCTGTGAAGTGGGAACTACATAGTCATTTGCATCACATCTGTGGTGCTTACCAAAACTGTTAAAACGCCCTTGAGCAAAGAAATGAATCCCTTCCTTCCCAAAGGGATGATGCTGCTGCTGCTGTTTAACCTTTGCTCTGACTTCCAAGGCAAAACAATTCTGCATTCTGCCTGGTGTTTTCCATTAAATCCCTTTTCTAGGTTCCCATGTTGTACATAATAAAAAGCACCAGGACATGGTGAATATACTTAAACATTAATTAAAAAACGACACAAATTGATTTGACTTAGTGCTTAACCAAAGCCCTGTGTTAATTTGTTGGTTATCTATTTTCTGTCAACAAAGAAGAGCAGCGGCATTGCGTCTGTCTTTACCTTGAGGATGTCACCTTGACCAAGTTGAAATGTGCTGGCAGTGATGTTGATGCCTTTGCCTGTTTGGACCTGAATGCTGTACACACATTCGTGGCTGTTGTCATAGTTCATTGGATAGTTTGGTGACAAAAGCACTCCCTCATTGTTGGAGACTGTCGATCCACACTCCGCTACAAGAAAACAAACACAGACAAGACATAATCAGTTACACAACAACAGGCACTGCAAAAACAGACTCTACTGGATTTGGAATAAATAAACTAAAAATGATAGACATTATATAACTGGTTCATTAGCATGCTACTGAAGAGATAAAAGGTATAACTCAAATGTCTTATTTGGATGATCGTGATTTCTGATTAATCTAAGTGTCCATCCCTTTTATTACTTTAGTATCATAATAATTATTACCAACTGGCACTGACACATTGTGAAATGCTGAGTAGACTATTAAACGCACAGTGTAAAAACATTACAGGCTTCATTTCTAAGCTTTACCCCACTGGCTTTCTTGCACCATGCCAACAAAAGAGTTTTCCAAAATGAACTTTTCTGAATCAACAAGTAAAGAGCCAATTATGGACTTTGCATGGGAGGGACATCAATATGCATTTCTCTGCATGGTTTATGAATACCAAGCAACACATGACATGTATTTTTTTTTTAATTTAAACAAGAGCATGTCTACTTTAAAAGTAATTACCATTAAAATAAGTCACTAAAAGCCCTACATAAATATTTTTGCTATTTGTTTCCAAGCACTATTAAATCTTAGAAATGGTATTGTCCCTGAACTACCCTCCCTTGACCTGTCCTTGAAGCACCCTTCAGTGGAAAAGAGATCTCCCAGAATAGTTTTAACCTGTCAGCTCACATCAGTATTAATCACAGGTCTGAGCTTTTAATTGTAGTCTACTTAAGTAAATCCAATTCCACCGAGTTCTTGAATGTCTAATAAAAAGTTCATATCTCTGCCAAATACATCTAAAACCTGGCTAGTAAAGCCAGGTTTTAGATGTATAGATGTAAATTCAACAATACACATACAGGAAAGAAAACGGAATAAAAGCTGCTGACCACGTACCCACACACCTTGGCAGAGGGGCACTCCACATACGGCGGCCACCTCCCAAGCACACAATCTCCCTTGCCCCCTGCAGACGATAGCCCGTGTTGCAGTAGAACGCCAGTGAGTCCCCAATGCCAAACCTGGAGCCCGTGTGCCAGCCGAACCGAGGCGTTCCAGGGTCCTGACAGGGTTCGAGATCGTACTCTGGAAACAAGATAGCCAAAAACATAAACTGCAACAAACAAAAATGTTGTCTTACTCACAAAATGTACCAAGATATTACCAATTCTCTAATAATAATACTATTATAATGATTTGATATTGATAATATGATTGATAAAATCAGTCTGTTCTCTTGCTCCCTTCAAAGAAACTGTAATATTGTAGCTTGTAGGTAGTGTCTTGCTCAAGGACACTTCATCATCAGGTTGGGATACATGCCAAACACTTGAACCCTGGATGTCTGGAAGACGGATGAGCTCTCTAAAAACTAGGCCACCCTGTATGCAATATTATTATACATGGGCTGTTGGTGGCCTTATCATTTGAGGTGTAGATGCAACTCAGGCTGCATAAGAAGAATAAGGTCTTACTCCCGGCAGCATTCTTCTCACAATCTATATTTTTATCAGAATGCAGAACTACGTAGGCCTATTGATTTCAACACAACAAAACGTTACAGCAGCACCCTACTGTAGGATGTGTCCTGACAGCATTGGTAAAATTTTCATCAAAGGTCATAAAAGGTTAAAAAATGAATTCTAATCAGGAAATCTATAGATGCTAATTACAGAGCATGCAAGGACATACGCGCACACACACTGACAAAGTAAATTTCATGAATATTCATTGATGCATAAGTTATGCTTCACTTCAGCAAACAGCAGGCAAACATTTAGCCAGAATCCTCATGAAGCAGACTCTCTCTCTCCCTTTTTCTACTCTACTATATATCTCTCTCTCTTTCCTTCACTCTCTCGCCGCCCTCTCCATCAACCCTGCTCACTCAGCATCACCATCTGTCTCATCTCCTTTCTTTCTCTCTCTGTCTCCCTCCCTAAGCCTCACATCTCCACCTCTCTCTCTCTCTCTCTCTCTCTCTCTGTTTCCCCATTCCTTAGTCTCTGCGTGGGGGGCCCATTATTTCTGTACACCCCCTTTTTCCCTCCGTTTCCTCATCCTGAGGATACTGACCCACATGGCATGCTTTGATGATCATTCCCATCACGGTCAGATACCCTCTACCTGCATGACCTCGTTGTCTCTTAATTATCTTCCTCTGATCAGCACAGCCAGAGGCATGGTCTACCTTAAGGCTGCTCCCATTCTGACCGACAAATCTCTCCTCACGTTACTTTATGCATGCTTTAGAGAGGCTTAGCACTTTTGATCTCATCATTGAACGGGCTGTCTTTCTCCTTCTATCTGTCTGTCACGGTGTCTTTTGCATTCTAACCCTCCTACTTAACTTCACCCACCACATTTTCAGGATCCTCACTTCTCCCTTCTGCCTCTTCCACACAATTTATCCCCCTTCCTCTTTAAAAACCTTCCCTACACATCATGTCTGCACCCCTACCAATACCTCCCTGCCTCCTACAAACAGAACCCTCATATGCCTTCATACCTGAGAAGGAGATGTTGAATCCCTGCAGTGATATGGAGAAGTCAGAAATGAAGCGTAGCTGGGCCTTGAAGTTCCCATACAGGCCGGCGTTAACTGGCGCAGGCCTCTCTGAGCCGGTGAGCCGAGCTAGTGGCTGGGCGAAGCTGCCATTTTCTGTTATCAGAAGGTAGTCATGGTGATCCTCCAGGTGGAAGGAGTGAAAAGTGAATTGGACACCTTGGAGGAGAAAATAAGAAAGCCTAGCATTAAAGGTTTTCAGGAAAATACGAGGAATCACTTATAGACAGAGATATAGACAAAGCTTTGAATAGAACATGTAATGCACAAATTTGACGTTTTCATGTCCATACTGACCCATAAGGTTAAGAAATGATTTTGCCGTTTAAATTGTAGGGCACAGACTGAAATTTAATGCAATGACTTCAAACTGAATGTGATTATTATTCAATTTAAATTGTAACTATAATTTCAAATGTCATTATCATGATATCAAAAATCTGTTGTATTAAGATTTAGCTTGCTGAAACATCCATCTACACAACACATTTCTCATTCATTAAATAATACATGCTTTAATCCTTACAGCAGCAATAGGAATGAGCATACTAAAATTAATCACCAGTTATCATACTGAAATGAAAATATAAAAGGGAAATGTTAAATTTAAAAAGAGACACAAAAAAGATTAAGTGAATACAGTGAAAGGTAATAGAAAACTTACAGTGAAAACTAAAAAAGTGAAAATGTAAAAGCATAGCCTTTCCACCAGTGCATTAGTCAGTATTTCTCACACTTTGGCATCTGCCCATCTTGAAAAACTTTAAAACACATCCCAAACTGGCTTAGCAGGCCAATGATACAGATTCACATGAGGAGAGAGAACATAATCAATGATAGAAAATCTGCTACAGCAGCAAAGGAAATGTATAAATTGTGTTCAGGTTGGTCAAAATTATTCAAAATGTTCTATCGACAAACTATTATTTAACTTTTAGGTTGGAAAACAAGATCTAGGTCTGTACATCCTGCTTCTATTTTCACACTGTAACTCAGACCCAATAACAACATCTTCATTCCATCCATGATGGCCAGTTGGCTGCTTTTCAGTACAATAAGCGCTGCCATTTTAATGCCATCTGTTGAATCTGTTCAAATAGGACTCTATAATGTCCTCCGCAATGTTTGATTCACTTGATAAAGAAAGTCACAAATGGCCAAACAATAACGAACAAAATGAAATTGATTTATAACAATTATATTACAGAGAGTAAAAGCAAAGGATCAATTAATCAAGAGCCAATCCCATGAGGGGACATCCCAATATTTTAATACAGGAGGTACGGGATGTTGGTAATTACTGAGTGGAATAGTTACATAGCTACTATCCCTAAAGATGAATTTGTCTTCCAGTCAGTAGCCACAGGATAAAAATACACAAGGTAAATCAGCACCATGATAAAAGATTCATAATCTGTTTTCACATATAAAGCAAGAGCTTTATCACCCGAGTTTCAGGTAGCGCGATGAAAATCTAGAAGGTCTATAAAATCCAAATACTATAGTTTTGGTTACCTCCCTAAGCCAGTGTCTGGGTACTGGTACAAGTATTGCTGAACGAGGAACTTTAGAGGCAATGTTATAGGTTTCAAACCTTTTCCATTTTAAAAGGATGGAAATAAGTGTGCTATAAAGATTATTGTTATACCCTCATACAGATGTACCTGTTCAGAAAATTCAATCTCATTGTCTAAATGGTGATCTTTGGACTTTATGGCTTTGGTTTTGCTCAGCTAGGCTCTGAATTATGAGACCTCTGCCTCTCTAAATCATATTCAATTGGCTGATTTTCGCACATGATCAAAAGAAAATGTGAGGTTTAATAGCTTTAACCACTTGCTATTTATTATTAATCAAATGTGTTTATCATTCTTTGAGGTTTAGACATGTATATGAGGCTTGATGCTAATTGCCCCACACTAAATTAATCTGGCATTTTGTATAACTTAGTACGCCATATTAGGTGTGTCAAATTTGACTATAATTTATTAATTATTATTTGGAAGTTTTCATCATTTCGAGTTGTTGTTATCGGTTTTCAGTTGTGGGTGCAATTGAGTTTCATGCTTCCAGTTATTGCTGAATGTAAAAGGACCCATGTAAGAAATGAAAAAGGATAATGCTGACGTATGTGAGGTTATCGTTATAATAGCTGAAAAGTAATAAGACAGGACAAAAGAAAAAATAATACGGTGCAGTTGAAACAAATATTCAGTTGTTGGTGTGAGTTATTTAGAGTATTAAGTGATGTCACTGGGTACTCCACTACTTTTTTTATTGCATGCCAGTCTCCTCTTAAAAGCTACATACACAGATATATCATGAGCCTAGTGGGTTACATATGTATATGTATGTGTACAGCAATTACATTAATCTCATTTTACATGGCAAGAAAATGAATAGATGACAGAAGTTAAACACAAATTGGACACCTTTGAGGCAGAAATTTTAAAAAATGCTTAGTTTTTTTTTGTGATGTCAAACAACTCAGAGTAGAGGGATTGCTGATAGGTATGTGAGAATCCAACCATCAAAGGTGACTCTTGTGAGGAAATAGAGGTGCTAGTTTTGACAATAGGATCAATTGGTGAAGTACAAAGAGTACAATTTGGCATTTCAGTGGACCTTTTGGAGGAGGATAACAATAAACACTATGGTAAAATATAGGGATAATAAAGCTAAGTGCTAGGGCACTGAGATAAGCTCAGTGTACTTTTCAAATGGTAATGAATAAGAACGTCTCGGAGAACTGGTTACTGATCACATTATTGACAGTGAGTGCTGTGATAATGGAATTAAACTAATTAAATAAAAAATACTATGTTTATAAAATTGAGATACCAGAATTCTGTTACCAGGTGAACCACTGAAAGCTCTTGATTAAATGAGCTAGGTGCAAAATTGATAAACTGATATCCAAGAGAGGGATGTATAAAGCAGCCTACTGTACTCAAATATAAAATATGTGGAAGAACTGCTGATAAAAAAGAATGACTAATTAAACTGACTTCTCTGATACTAGAACACGCTTTTAAAAAAGTTATCACACAGTTCATTTTTCAATAAGTGAACACCTCAGAGTGTAATATTACAACTACGCATATTCTGGCCAGTTGCCAAAGACGAAAAAAGTCAGTGCATTTAAATTATCTTTGCTCAAGTGAAATATATGCTTTATGCACTTCTCACTTTATAATAATAAATCCCTGTAATGTTCTTGGAATCTGTGGCAGGGGTGTCGTTTCAATTTACAGTTTCATAATTTGGTCATTGTTAGGACTATTGAGTGTGTCACTGTGGTAAGGACTATAAAAATAAACGTGCTGTTACTGAGGTCTAGTATGTGAATGATTCACAAAAAGTACAAAATAAATATATTTCTTAAATTAACATATCTATAGTTTAAGAGTTCCTAAACCAAAATTTTAAAAAAATGTAGTTTAGTACGCAGTATACTTATGTTGAACAATGTATTATTTTAAATTAGTGGGGTTTTCCTACCTTTTCCATGGCTGACTTCTACAGTCCAAGTACAGTTTAGAGAGTTAGGATACAGCTCCGGGTAGCCAGGTGATAAGATGATCCCTCCAGGTCCCCTGATATCCCCACCACATGATGCTGAATAGAAAGGGAAGATAATGAATGGTAACTGTTGCTGGAAAAAAAAAAAGAAAGAAAATTGTAAATGAACCAATAAATCCTTCACCTGAAGACAGAGGAGCGATTTAAATGAATAATGCATTTGAGTCATATCACATCCTGTCCTGCTATTTTTATGAGTACCTGTAATTTTGCCAACACAATATATTTTTTCCTCCCTCTCTCTCTCCAAACCTGCCACACTGCCAGGACAATACATTATTCATTAATTCAGCTATCCATCCATATTTCTCCTCTCCTATGGCATCTTAAACTGAAAGACATTGTCAGAAAACATGATAATCCATTACATTTATTTACAATTCAAAAGAACTGACACAAGCATATTCAGCGGATTAGAGCAGGGCTATATTTTGATTGTGACTTCAAAGTGATTTTGAATTTCTTCCAAACAGAAACAATCACCCAAGAGCTGCGTCCAGCTACTTTTCCGTCAGGTTGGGTGAATAATCCAGTTGCAACCCATCGTGTAGAGTAGTTACAGTTGAGGTGATAGGGAGTGTTGTCTAAAGGAGCTGCTCTCATTGTCACCTCAGTAATATGACTCTCATGCATGTTGACTATTGACATCTACTTTACTACCAGAAAGCTCCTTATCTCATCAAAGGAAGTTAATGAGATAAATCTCTACTCTCATTGGCTGCTGAGGTTAATGCTAGAGCGGCCTGAAGGTTAACTGTTCTAACTGGATATTGTTCAAACCTGTAACGGTTTTCTCATGCTGTCATTGTGTTTCAAATAAAAGGTAATTTCAGATAAAGGGCACCTTTTTTTAAATGTAGCATTTATGAAATTTGACAAGCTTATTTTCTTTTCTTTAAGTCTAGGTGTGTTTTTGGCCTGAATGCTCTAAGAGTGGCGTTACAGCCAAATGCCTGGATGCCTTCCTTAAAAACAGCGATCGTTGACAAATATTAGAAGTGGAACTCTTGTGCATGTACATATTTTCAAAGTAATGAATGTCAGATGATGTTTTGGAGGATCACTGAGATGCCTGGGGCTCCACAGCTGCACACACCCACCCCCCTCTTATCCTCTCTCCTTCCACCCCTGGGCCCTCCAGTGAGCGCAACACATCAAGGCCTGAATCCTTACCCACCAACAAAATTATATCAAATATTTTATTAATGAGCCAAAATTACATAAAGTCATTAAAAGTGGATGAGTATGCTTGGCAAACTGTCTCCTTTAGAGGCTCCATAGGCAGAGAGCCAAGGCATTTGGCACCACTCTGGCACAAACCTAGGAAAGACAATGCTCCAAGAAATAAACTTAATTTTGAAGCACGGCACGGCACTGCATCATAGGCACGATATGATGCTTCCCGCCAACACTTGCATGTATTTTATTTGTATATTCTTTCATCTGAGTGATCCGTGACTAAGAGACATTGTTTACGGTTTGTACACTGCAACAAAAATTGCCACAATTGTCCTTCAGTGTGCTTCTAAACAGCACAAAGAGCAAAACTGTACAAACACAGCAGACAGAAAGATAATGTGAGATATCAAAACTATCATAAATTAGAACAAATACAGCAATGGAAGTAGCTGCTCTAAGAACCCAGTTAACTTTGCAAAATTAATTTAGAAACCTCTTGCAAGTTACTAGTGGCAACATCCCACAAGACTCTAGACTATACATGCTATAAGTGCAAACAGGCTCTTAATGTGTATTTTATCAAAATAATGCCGACATCCTAATGGGCTGATCTGTTGCTGTATAAAATTCAATCAGTACTTCAAGTCATAATCAGGTCAATTATTAGATGCCCTGTCAATGACTCTTAACATTCATGTTAGAATGCTTCAAGGCCAAGAAGGTCAGTCCTATTTTAGTCTTTGAGCTCTAAGGTGTTCAAAAGGACCATATCATGTCATACAGTGTCATCGAGAGTCATTTTAAGAACATAAAAACCAAAAGACTGATGCCTGTGTTGGAATCCACAGCAGAAAAATTCGTATAACATTTCGTATACGTACCGTCACAAGTGGGCAGTGGGTGGCTCCAGAAGTGGTTCTTCTCACAAACCAGTGGTTCCTCGTGGCTCAGCCTGTATCCTGGGTCACACTGGAAGGACACCGTGGAGCCAATGGACAGGTCATGGCTTAACCGTACGCCATTCACTGGGATACCAGGATCCATACAGGAGTATGTGTCCAATGTGACCACTAGAGAAATTCAAATCAAACTGTTATTTCTTGAAAAGGTTTTGAGAGAACTGTACATCTCCGCCATGGCAATTTAATTGATCTACTGTTGTATTTGATTTTTATAGCAAGTAAGAAACTTTATGTAGTGGCTAGTTTTTGTGTTAACGTATGGGCTTGTTGTCTGTTACTGTGACTGATGATGATTTACCAAGCCACACATTTTCATTGTATTGTGACATGTGGACTATGTATTGTGCAGGTGACTCAGTGTTTTTTCATTCTGTCACACAGTATGTCAAATTCTATTCAACTATTTATACAGTAGAGGAGGGCCTGCTCTTGATTATGCAAATAAAATACGACTGTCAAGCTACAGCGGTATATTGAAGTCAAACAGCATTCATGAAACATGAAATGTCAATTCTATTTTTGCAATCAGTAAAATTTCTAGGCCACATTCATACAAAAAAAGTGCTGACAGAACCTTTGATGTTTTTGCAATCATCACAACAAAGGTAGGTCTCGGGTCGCATATATAATAGAGATGGCAAGTTTTCCAAAGTAAGAGATTGACTTTGACCTTTATTTTGACTTTTGACATTAAAAATGAATGCTTACTCAAAAGTGGAAAGAAAATATTACATGACGAACAAAAGACACTGCGCAGAAAACGTGACACATTTCAGACAAGAGCAAAGGCTTTTTTATAAGACGACACAGTTGAGACTTTAAAGAAAAATGCACTATTGCATCGACTGCTGAGATGTCTGACAGTTCTAAATAACCTTGATAGAGTTGTCGGTTCCTCAGGCGTTAAAGGAAACAAGGTTTAATCTTCATGCTATCACTTTTTTGTTACATTTAAGCAAGTCACCCACTGAGAGAAGGTCAAAAGTAGATGGTATAGATGGTGAGGAGGAGTACAGGGCAGTATTTTCATGGGGAGAGAGAATTGGGGGTATGACCTCGGTGAAACTGTACAAATATACTTCCTCCATGTGTTGCATGTGTTGGACCACCACTTCTGGTTTTCATAAAATATTTTTGTCTATTGGCTTTGCTCCTAGAATGAGCTGGTTGCCTAGTAGTCCCAGCTCCCTGTTAATCTTCAGTGATGCAAGCTGCAAAGAGATGCCCCCGTTTTTCCCTGTGATTTACAGGACTGCCGTTTGGATATCTTCCAAGTAGGGTTGCTTTCGATGCACTAAAAATATGCAGATTTTAGGCACTGACTAGAAACAGTTGTGTAAGCAGCGTTCAGGTCATCGGTGGGTAGGCTATTCTAAGCTAGCATCATCAGAACCTGTATTTTAATCTCTTACTTTTGCTGTTGCACAATTTAATTGAAAATATAATAATCTTGTCTGTCTGTCTATTAATCTATCTATCCATCCATCCATATTACCAGACCATCCATATACACAGCCAGTAAGATATAATTGAAAACAGACATTTAGATAGAAGCACACTTGATCAGTAAGGAAATGGCTTGAGCTACTTGAATCAAACTGTGCCCATACATATATACATATATTCAGAACAGATATTAACAAAGCTGCAAGGTGCAACTAGCTATCACTTTTTGTTCTCTTTCAGAGGTGTCCTGATTCTAGCCCCATTTCTGGTGCTGCAGTAGTTTCAGGTGATTGAGCAAGAAGTGCATTTAAAAAGGTACAGCACACAATGTGAAATGTATGTAAAATTGCAGCCACTCAAACAGCTACACATACTCTCAAGCAAGTCAAACAAATAACGTTGATCTGGAAAGGTTTGATACCCCATTGTAAACAGAAGATACTTTACTTTTTTGTACTTTATCAACAAGAAATGACACAGTTAACAGTGTAACACAGTTATACTATATGTTTTGTGAGCTATAGATTACAGTCATCGACATTAATAACCTGTATAGCAGCCCAGGCAGACTGATTATTCATGTGATAACAGGGCTCTTCCTTTATACTGCCTGGCCTCTGCAGAAAATTTGTCTTGCTCTCCTTGAGTAATAGATGATATTTTTAGTAAGGAAACATGTGAATTTTTCCTGAACATGTTAGAGAAGTAGAGCATTCATTGATCACTGCTGATACTGGCTTCTAGAGTGCAGGGAAATGGTGGACAAAGATGCAAAAAGAATCATTTAAAAAATACAATGGTCAGGAGTGAAATTATAGAAAACACACATTCAATATGTGGGCCTAAATATGATTTTTATAACATTATATATAATTTTGTAGTATTTTTTGTAACCTAATGGATTTAAGTTAAAGGGAATGAAGCAGTGCTTCTTTCCCTCAGTTTATTCACAGCCCTACTTTGTAAGACCAATTTTACAAATGAACTAGCCTGGGTTTCCCCAAAGCATTTCAGCGATAAGATATGTCCTAAATTGCAAAAGAAGAAGCTAATATGATCTTACTGTTATTGCTTTTCAATAGCCTCATCAACAAAAGAGAAACGCACTTGAGAGTGAAACATAATAAGACAAAGGCACTTGTGGTCTGCTTTCAGTCAATAATACAGACATAATAACAAACTCTGTCTTATGAATCACATCTGAGTGACAAGGGTAATGGTTCTAGTGCAGACAATCGTGAAATAGATGTCACGATTGACAGATAGATGACATACACTATGTCCAGAGTATTTTTCTGTTTGATTTTTCAAAGACTACCACTCCATGAGTAAGGATGTGGAAAGAAAAAAAAAAGTTTACAATACAAACTCCCCTGAGAGCAGAAGATTTCACCCAGATGGTAGTTATTCAGAGTATTCAATTATGTACCTGTGAGAGCTAATAGTTCTCTTCCCTCACCCAGATTTTCTTAGTCAGTCTGTGCACTTGAAGACAACCTTCCTCTACAAGCTTGTATCTTTAAACCTGGGGCTACTGTTGCGCCTAACAAGGGGCAGTAAAGTGCCAGAACACAATTGGAACAGTGAACTTGCAGTTTACAGCACAATAATATTCAATAAGCTGCACTGATTAAGATGTATAGCTGACTTTGTCCTGAAGTCTGGCTTTACCCAGGAGCCATTCCCTAGCCTCTCACACAAAAGGCCTTGCAAACAATAGGGTTTTTAAACTACTGCTCAACTAAATAACTGTGTGAGGTATCCTTAAGAATTTACATCAGTGATAACATAAGACTTACAATAGCAGTGTTGACGTTGGTCTCCCTCTAAATTAAGCAATGTTAATTCTGTAGTCTCACTCTTGAATTTATATCCCCGTACCTAAACTGAATACATTTTGTTTCAGTTTGGTCTTTACACTAAGTTTCAAAAGAAATGCAGACCAATTTAAATTTGGAGTTCAATTAAGCACTGCATACTTTCCTTTGACATATCTAATATAAAACTACTTCAATTCTTTTAAATCCTATGAAAAGTAACAAGAATATTCATGTACCATCCCAAAAATATTTTGCATTCATAACTCAACCAGTTTGATGTTTTGCAGTGGATGTAGGCAATAGTAGCATACGCTCACCTTCGTAGAATATCTTGAAGCCACTGTTTGATCGACTGTTATCGGTGGTGAAAAGCAGATACAGAAAGTTACTGCTACTAAACAGGAACTGTGGGACCTGGGTTCCATTAAACGAGCCAATCAGAGGAGAGAGCAGGTTGGGACCGTCATGCACTTCCAGGAAGTCATAACTAAGCTCAGTTTGAAACCTTAAAAGTAAAGAGAGCAGAGAGAGGGAGATGCAGAGAAGATAATTATTTGTATTCAAAACAATACTGCTGCTTTGACAGATTAGACAATTTAAAGCCATTTAGCCTGTTGTGTCCACAGAGAAAACAGTCCAATTTTGAGGAGATAAATGAGAAGAATAGCTTGCACAGCAAGTGTTCCAATTCTTGCAATAGTATAAGATCAATGAGTTTCCTGGAAATCTGGTATGGATCCGTGGTCACCCTCAGGTCTGTGTCTACCTCATCAAACAAGTGACAGCACAGAGGTTGAATATCACGATCAATATTGTGGATAATGCAAAGAGCTTAAAAAAAGAAGCATATTATCTCCAGTATAATGCCACTATCAACTGCGTAAACTAGGCATAGGAAAACTTCATTCTAACTCAATTTACGGTTTGTAATCAAACCATGGTTTTGCTTCGTAATGGTAAGAAATAAGGATCTGACAGCAAGACTGTTTTTTTTTTTCCTCTTTTTATTGCAGTTTTCTGCAGAAGTGAGCGGGAGCCAGTAAGCGAAATAAAGAATTACTCGAGGCTTTCAACATTTTGGAAAGTAGGTCCAGAGCTACGTTGCACCTCCTCAGACTTTCTATTTCTAACTCAGAGGCTTCTAGGATTAAAGGTATACCTTCTGTGTTTGTGCACATGTACAGTATGTGCATAAATTCATGTTTTGTGTGTGTGTGTGTGTGTGTGTGTGTGTGTGTGTGTGTGTGTGTGTGTGTGTGTGTGTGTGTGTGTGTGTATATACACAGGGTGTGTTAAGTATAGTAGTACCCATGCAGTACAGTATGTGGATATATAGTACGTATATAAGGGATTGTGTGCTGTCTCAGTTTTTGTCTGTGTCTTTGTGTGAGTGTGTATCTTTGTTTCCACGGCCGTGTTGTTGCAGCACTGTCATACAAACCTGTCAAAGCTGATCTTGATGGAGCTTCCCAGATCGGCCTCAATGACCCACTCACAACTCAGGGAGTCTTTGTAGTAGCCTGGCCACCCCGGGGAGAGGATGACACCAGACGGCCCTGAGTAGTGGCCCCCGCAAGGAGCTGGAGGAGCAGGGAGGTGGAAGAATGGTGGGAGGGATAGGAAGAATAGAGATATAAATGAAAGATATAAGTAGATCAAAGAGTGAAGGAGAGGAGAGGAGAATAGATAGAAAAATAGAAAAGTTGTTGTTTTAAAGATAATACCACTCAGTAATCTTGTTGTACCCACATGAAGAACAGTAAGAAAATAAATATAAGATGAGTCACCAAAGGGCTGGAGTTGCACAAATACCTGAAAATAACACAACAAGAGGTGGACTGCATGTTCCATATAACCCACTCACTTATTTTTTTTAAAATCAAAATTCCCTCTGTTTTCTTTCTTTCTCTTCCCTACTCATCTGTCCACCAACCACACAATTACTAGCTATTCCATTTCAGTACCTTCGCATTTGGGAATGAGTCCGCTCCACATCACCTTGGCTTCCTCCAGATGGCATGTGATGGTGTCAGCCCCCTGCGTCTTGATGAAGCCCTCCTCACAAACCACAGAGATGGAGCTCCCCAGTTGGAAACTGTCTCCAAAGCGCCTGGCATTCAACGGTATGCCAGGGTCAGGGCACTCATTACGGCCAAAAGCTTGTAATGACAAGAAAGAGAACAAGATCTAGTGACAAACGCTCGTGTGAATGAGAAATGGGGTCTTTGAGGAGTAGGGAGATAAGGGAAATGGATGTAGCTGTCCGTAGGAGAGGAAAAAAAAAAAACCTAACAGAGGTCTGCTCTGTACACCTGAGGGTGACAATAGCCTCTGTCTTTAGAGCTTGTTGTGCCTTCGCCAGGACAAAAAGAATTACGGTGGCATTGTAGGCAATGTGGCAAGAGTTAGGAACTGTATACACCATCCTAAATGCTGCTTTATGTTTTGTTAAGGCACTTTTAGCTTCACTTGGAGCGCAATCTAGCATTTCCCCATAAAGCTAAAGCATTTATTTTAGAAAGAACAAAAGGACAAGAGTATGCTTTGTGACTGAGAACATGTATATTCACACAAACTGCTGAACGTCATCCCATACTTTACTATTAATAAGATATAGGATGTCATTTTTTGGACTTTGGTTAATTGTTTATACATTTTTAATACAGTGTACACATTTAAGAGGTCAGTCTTGATATTTTCTTAGACATTCACACTAATCCCTAGCCATAAAAGGAAAACGGAGGATGCAATTATTTGTTTATAAATGCTTTATTATGATATGATTGTTTGAATTAAATTGATCAAACAGTCCCTTACTGCTATAGGTGATGTTGAATCCTCGCCCAGACATAGAGTGATCAGCCTGAAACTCCAACTGCAGCACGTTGCTGTTGGACGTCAGGTGGGAAGGAACTTCAGCCCCTGAGAAGCGTCCTAGTATAGTGGCTCCTGACTGGTCCCCATCTTTGATAGTGAGGAAGTCATAGGGAGGCTCCAGGTCAAAGTCATTGAAGGCCAGGTGGATTCTGGTGCCAGGCTCAGAGATAATCAGCCACACGCAGTTGAGGTTGTTTCCATAGCCCTCTGGGTAGTCAGGAGACAACACCGTTCCCATGGGAGCGGTGAAGTTGGAGAAGCAGGGGACTGTGTGACAGAGGGGGTGAAATATATTAGATAATGATTAAAAAACTTAAATATCCCAGGTGAGGCAATTTGTTTTACTCCCACTGGTCACATGCCAATCTACACTGTGGATTCTGCTATGACAGGATCAGGTACAAAGTTCAGTATAGAACAATGTCAGTACTGTATAACTAGTTCAGCAATCAGGAGACAGCACTGCTCCCATGGGTGCTTAGTAGTTGGGAGAAACATGAAACTGTAAGGAAGCAGTTTGGAGTTAGTGTACTAAAACACAGACAGACATACAGCAATATAGGCACACTGGAATACTGCACACTGTCCCAATGGACATGGTTAAGAAACAGAAGACTATATTTTTTGTTATGGATATGAGTTAGGTATAGTGAAACTCACTGGAGGGATTTAGGTTGTCTTGAGAAAGAACAATGTACACTATAATACAGGTTTCCCTTCTCCAGAGTATTTGTGTAGCCTAATGGTGTGTTCCCGACTTTCCTGTCTTTCAAATCAATCCCAAATAACAAGGCAGCCACATGCTATTCATTTCCATTTTAAAATTATGTATATTGCTGTTTACACACAGTGTACTGCATGGTCATTTAACAACACTGTAATTAATCCTCCAATAGCTTGGTGTCATTGTGAACTTTCCAAGCACATAAGTAATTGCTTCATTTGATGTCATGAAAAAAACATGTATTGGACTCACATATGCAGATGGGGATGTTAGCAGACCACTGATTGTTGTTCTGGCAGGTTATCATCCTCTCCCCGATGAGTTCGAATCCAAACTGGCACTCAAAGCGCAGAACATCTCCGTTTAAAAAGCCACTACCCTCTTGGTAGCCGTACAGAGGTGTACCAGGGTCACCACAGCTCTCTTTGTCAATTTCTGTGGGTGAGGGGAGGAGAGGAGGAAGGAGGGATGGAAAGAGGGGAAAGGGAGAAAAGTAGAGGATTGAGTCAAGCCAAGTACTTTGAGATATTTTTTTTTCTTTAAAATTATCTATAAAGGTCCAGGTGAAGAGTCTGAGAGCCTGGTTAAGGAAGTTTTTTTAGAAGAAGGAGATAGAGAAGAGAGTGAGAGACAGGCAGACAGACAGATAGGAGGGCAGAAAAATGGACTCATTGCTTTACTGAACGAGACAGTTGTCAGACACAGACATGAATGCAGACAGTGAGAGATGATATCAGCAGTAAAGTATGTGTACCTTTATAGTTGATCTTGAAGCCAATCGAGCCCACACTCTCATCAGACTGGAGATGAAGCCACATCTGATGGGACATGCTGACAATCAGGTCTGGGACAAAGCTCCCAGTCAGCCTGCAGATAGGGCAACAAATAAAGTTACTATGGTATCAAGACCCACCTCAAAAACATCAGCTCATCACACAGTGTTATTTAAAAAATGTCCAAAGTCAAAAATGTATTGAAACAAAAAGACAATGATCCGTATACATTATATAGTGTTGCATAACAGTAAGGACATTACAAAGTTTGTTTCAACAAAGCAAGCCCAGTCATTTAATTCATTCAAGGTTCTCTGCATATTGTGGCTTCACAACATTATCTAAAAAAATGTAGATCTAACCAGCTCTGCAACATATTTGACTGCATAAGCAATATTATAGTACAATATTTATCCAATGAAGTATTTTATGTAGTACTTACACTTGTATTATTGTTTTAGAATCACCTACTTCCCCTCCATCTCCAATTGTTAGCGAATCGTAACCAATTTCTAGGTCGAACTCTTCGAAGTTGATCTGAATAACCTGTAATAAAATATAAGTCACTTTTATAATCTGTCCTTTGACATGCAGCATGGCAGTGCTTATGAGCCTTACTAATATTTAGAAATATTACTACTGAAGCATTTATATCCAACTCAGTCAACATAGAGTGCATATGTTGACATGTTAAACAACTGTCAGTCTGCAATATTGTATAGATTTTTATGAACACAAACAAAGCTACGAGTGTGAAAGCCCCACCATCTGCCCCTGGAGGCCATTCTGTTTACACTCAACTGTACCCAAGTGGTTCAAACAGACATCTCTACCAACCCACATATTCTGAGAGTCTGTCTTTTTTTTTGTATTCATTTATATAAGCCAAACCCTCTCAATCAGATGAGCAGCAATTCCAAATGATTCTCAAGTGTAATTACCAAATAACACATCATCTCATTTATATGAAATTCATGGCTGCTAACTTGCCTTTGGAGAGAGTGTTTCTGGAGACAGCTAAACTGAAAGAGGCAATCCTATGTAGATAAAAGTCCATATACTGCCTTACACATTTTTGCATGCAGACAGCAACATGTTTGATCAAACAATGCTGTAAAAACCTAAGACTTCCTCCAATCTCATAATTCAGATAGCTGTATAATATTGTCTATTTCCTGGTACTTTTATGAATTATGCAGAAACTAGCCCTAAAAATCAAATCAACAATGGCATCAAGAGAAAATGGAAGGTAAACATATAACTCAGCTCGCATCACATTTTTGACTGTTTATAGAACAAGGCATCGACAAATAGCGCATGTCCATGCCATACACCCCCGCAAACAAAGGACACCACAAACATCTTTCAAAGCAATATAGAAACTGACAGCAGCATCTCTTCACATTACCTTAGAGCACAAATCAAATACTAACCAATCATGGCAAGGCAAATTTAGAGTCCAAAATCTTTAATTGCCTGTCCGCATTCACCCTTGAGACATCTTTGTCAGCTGTCACTGGTGTATCTTTTATTCCCTTAACGAATGTGCATAACATCACAAAAGATGACATATTAACTAATCACACTGGCAAGAGCTGCTTACACTAATAATAATCATGTAAAATGTAGTCTACTACAGAGACAGTACACAATAAAGTCACATTATCTCAGCCTACACTTTGCCTACATGGATTAGTGATGACAGAAAGGATGACATGAGTGTCACATCTGTTGATGGCAAACATATGATGGCTGCTTGCTCATCCTAAGCATCTCTTTCTCTGGCCATGGGGAGGACAATGTCTGACAATATCCATGCATAACAGCCTCATTACAATGCACGCATAAGCATAATTACCATAATAACACTAATGGACCAAGTTTCAGTGCCAAGTCAATGGCTTGTTTGCCTAAGAGAGGGCACGGCGGCACAAAGCTATGGCACTTGCCAGTCCTAGTGATTTCTGAATGAGTGCTAGTTGGTTAGTTATTGTTTATTAGCAGGATAGCACTTAGTTGACACCCCTGTGTATATGACTCACTGGAATATCAATAGAGAGAATAGAGCCAGATTTGATGTAGGAGAGCAGTGATGACCATTAGGAACAGAGCTTTGACCTCTTCACTTTGGGGAAAAGCTGGTCTCATCCAATCATTATTTCTCGCCATTTCTGTTACCCCAGCTGAATGAAGCGAATCACTCAACTGCCAACAGCCGCAGTCAAACTGGTGGTCTAGTGAGGACTGAAATGCGATCCGCTACATCTATATACATTAATGAGGGACAGTAACAATGAACTTAAGTCAAAATACATGCATATTCTATGTAACCTTTTTCCACCTTGGGAAGCCCTTGGAAAATAAATATACATAAATACTCATCCAGGAAGGGAATGCTTGGACAAATGCTCTACACTGCAGGAAAGGAGAGTTTTCTGATGTAAAAAGGTGAGGGTTAACGTACTTGGGGGAACAGGAAAAAAAATGCCCATTTGTGTTTATTATATAACTAATGAGGGTCTGTTGCACTTGTTTAGACCATATTACTTATACTTTTCCTTGAATTCCTTCTGAGATTTCTTACATAAATGAATCAAGACAATGAAAGCCATTATTTCATCTTTAACTCATGTGTACAGTGAAAAGAGACTACTCTTTTACAAGTGCTAGTCAAATAATTGCCTAATGGGATTGCGGGTAAAGATTGCAAACACTTTTTCTCTCATTATTTTCACCACCTTTACAGTAACCATGGCTCTCATCATGCCTGTAGTTTATATCTACAGTATCTGGTACTTCTATCTTGGAAGTAACTGCTTTATTTATGCTGTAAAGCAGATGTACAAAGTACGACACAAAGAGTACTATAGAGACTGTAAGTGTGTGTGTGTTTTCTCCAGGGGTAAATGGAAACAATTGAAGAGAAAAATTATTCAGGATCCAACGGCCTGTTATTGGTTGGTACTCACCTGTCAACAGCAGCAGTGGATTTTTATTGGACTTGGTCCAAGAGTAAGAATACTACAAATTCAAAGAAGACCCCTCACTCTATAGTACTACCTTGTTTGGATCGCTGGCCGTGATTATCCACACACACTGGGAGTTACTCTCATACTGGATAGGGAAGTTAGGAGATGTAAAAGTCCCAGAGGGTCCCTGTAGATTTGACCCACACGTTTTCACTGCAACAGATGAAGATGCAGACAATATACACATTAAGTTAAAAGATAGATTCAAAGTATCCTTGATTATTTAAAAAAAGATATATATATATATATATATCTCATAGTATAAATCATCAGTACAAAACCTAAAAGTCAGTCCTAGGAATGTTAAATTCACAATAAATATGCTCAGAAGGCAGAGTAATAACTCCTGCATTGTAATATGACAGAAAGGTAATATATTGTTTGCACAAGTAGAGAGAAGGTCTATTAGCTGCATTTCCATTAATCAAATTCTAAAAGGTGCTCCAGGTATTATGAAACATAGAAAAAGCGGCAGAGCATTTTGGAATGGAAAAGTAGAGTGCTGCAGCAGAGGCTTTCATACATAATTAACAAAAATGAACTTTCCTCTATCTGCACAGAGCCTATATCCACAGGCACTGCCTTAATCAAACTGTTTTATTAGCTCTTCAGAAGCCTCGCTCACCCCTGCACACGGGTCTGTGGTCGCTCCAAGCAGCGAAGACTTCGGCTACGCGCTGGCAGGTAATCGTTTTGGAACCCTGCAGCACATGGTCTTCATCACAGGTAAACTGAGCAGTTGCTCCGATGCTGAGAAGATAACAAACACCATTAACGCCTGAAAAAGCAATCAATTCTTCAAAAATGGCTCCTGATGAAATATCAAATTAATTATTTATTTCATGTCATTCATTACAGGTTTACATTGCTCTGTGCATCAAAATATCAAATTCAGTAGATAAATGAGTGAATGTATTAAAGTATGTATTACTGTCCTCAGTCTCCATACTCACAGTACAAATGTCCCAGTTAAAAATAAAAAAACAATGAAGCCCTTTAATGCAATGAGCATTCTTTGCACATGAACTGATGAACATGAAATATATTGCAAATTAGAGTTAATAGAGTCCAGTGGAGAGTGATCTTAGACACAGAGGGTATATTTTTACATGGAGAAAGAAACATGCACTCAGTTGTCCAGGGGCCTGAGAGTGGGCTTAACTGTGGCAGTTAAATCTCAGCGTCCAACTGGCTCATTTTTAGAACTAAAGGTTTCTAAAACTGTATGAGTTCACTGTGTAGCATCCTGTATAAGACAAAAATGTAATCAAAGTCTGCTACGTGTCAAAGTGAATAGTCTGAAAGTGATAGGTTTGTTTTTTCTGTCCTGAAATCTGAATGTGTCTGGTTCATGAAAAAAAAGATAGACTGTAATGCACAATATTTGCAAAAAGATTCTCCACGACTCTGGTAAATAAATAGATCAAACATTATGCGATGTGTGATAGAAATATAACAAAGTTTCAAAATTACATTAACAAGATTAAAACTGGGATGTGCACACCTATTTTGTTGACTTAATAGAATCTGACAGTAATACTTTGAATATGGTGCATGTCATATTACTGAAATTGGATGGAGAGCATGTTGTCCCACTCCTTAACTCTCCTCTACACAAATCTGAGCTCCGTCACTTCAGCTGCTGCAGCACCAACTCACCTGAAGTCGGAGCCAATCCGTTTACCATTCTCCGGCTCCCCTGGGTCAGGGCAGTAATTAGACACCTGTTTGATTCCTCCTTCATTCACTGAGTGAGAAGGGAAGGAGAAGAGAAGGACCAAGAACGTTGTAAGAAAGACACTTTAATTTTCAATGCACCGTACTTTCAGAAAACACCCACTGCAGTGAAAAGCACTTGAATAGTAGATAACTCAGTCTGTTTGAATGTTCAGTAGTTATGTCTGGTAACAGAATTTGGTTCCAGGAATCACGTAGTTTGACAAATTGACCTCGTCTCTCAATGTCAGAGACTTTCAACTGCCAGTTATTTGGCAGCACTGTTGTGAATACACACTTGTGTTTTGTGATATCAGAGTGAGTGCCAAGGGTAAATGCAACTCTCTTACCTGAGCTAGACAAAATAAAGGGAAACATATCTGCGCCCAACAGGGACTAAGAGGATTAAATAACCTTCAACTATCAATTGCAGGAGCTACAATAATCAGTCAGTGAGACTCTCCATACATAATAATAGTTTAAGTACACTAGATAAAGCCTTGTAGATATGGTTTCTTATAGAATATAGCCTTTACTATGGTAGGAAAGTAGAGAGGTGGCTTGGGAGCAGAAAAATAGTTCAGTGATTTTGTGTGTTCTGACAATTAACAAGTTCATCTCCCCCTCACATTATGATCAGTAAATCAAAGACCGCATGCACTGGAAATTCAATTCATGAAATATGTAGTGTCATAATTATCGCTAAGGTTTGTAATAAGACATCACCCCACACACACGCACGCACGCAAAGACCCTTCAGTTTTAACGCGAGAAGCTCTTCCAGCATGTGTTCTCTTCTTTAACTTCTTTCAGGAAGTTCATTAGCTTTGAAGTTAATCGTTGCGGGTTATAATACAGTTAGGGGTTCAATTATATGCAATGAATCCAGAAGGCATATGAAGCATGTCTTCATAGTCTTTTAAATGATATACAGTATTGTCTCGTGGAGAGGATTACAGCCCTCTGCATTATTCATGTCTCCATGCAATGCCGAATCTATGACACATAAGGTAATAAAGATTACAACCTGTTATCAGTGAAGTGTTGAGCACACTGTGCAGTTAGAGGGAATTGTGTTCCAGATTTATGTTAATGACAGAGCTCCGCAAGTAATTAGAGTGCATTTGCTTCGGTCTGAAGTGTACACAAATCATCCGACAAGTGAGTGGTCACTCAACCTTGACTACTGCTGTGTGTGTAGATCACACAGTGGATGAACATAAGTCGATCTGATGTACTGCTTAAATAGTACAGAATGAAAAGGAGGGGGTTTTGGCTGACTGAAACTGATCAAATTTAGCATTTTGCTGCAATATACATAACTAGGCCTGATCTAGCTAAGTTCATTTCTGTCAGGACAGGAAGTCCAGGACAGCAGGGGAAATAGGACATCAGAAAGAAAAAGAGACTGCACTTCTGCAAAATCTAGTACTGTAGCTTAATTCCTTCACCAAATGATGCAGCAAAAAAAGAGACAAGAAAGAAACAAAGACCCAGAACGCAAGCCCTACATAAACAAAAAAACAATGAAAACAGTTGCATAAGAAAAATAAAAGACTTACTCAAAGACAGTTTGTTAGTGTTGTCCTTTCCTGGTAATAATTTTACCCCTCTGGATTTAAGCTCTCCAGAGCTTTTCACTGGTCAAGAGCAATAGAAAGAGTTCATTAGATAAAAGAAGTTACAGTATTAGATGTGAGAAGATACAGTACAAGTGTTTCTTTCTCTGGATAATAATTGGTCCTAGGAAGAACATCAAAATGTAATTGCTACTGGTGCGCATCCTTTTTCAAAAGAAATGAGTCCAACGGCTCTGATGCATTCCTAAGGGTTGCCCTGGCAGTTATATAAAACCTACATTATTTTCTCATGTTTGTTTATTCATATAACTCAGACATATTAAACAGTGGATGGAAATTGATTGGTCGGAGCAGATTTAATAGTTATAGCTTGTAGGGGGGGGAATACCATGCAGAATCAAAGAGCAGCCCAAGGACTGCAATGATACATCTTAAGACAATCTAATTAAACACAGCAGGGGCCAGATTGCACACAAAAGCCAGGTGATGCAAGCAGCTGTCATAATTTGGAAGTATTAACAGAATAGCCAAAAGCAATGAATGATGTATCACGCAAAAACAAGGCTATCTGAATTTGAAAACATTGGTACAATGCCTCTCCTCTGAACTACGCTGTAGGTCAGCTGGTTAATTCAACACAATTAGGATGTGAATCTATTTAGTGACCAGATAAGGACTGTTATTTGCTCAAAAGCATACTGCATAATAAAACCCCTCACTGCCTGTTTTTTCTTAAAAAATATCTGCCCTGTACACCATAAATAACAAATGTATACAAAAATTGCTTAACCACTGCACAACAATGCACTGCAATAGATTGATTGTATGTCTTGATTTACACTGAGTTGCCACACATGCATGTTACTGAATGTTTTATTGAGATGCTTATGGTGAAGTTGCAGGTTTCATATCTGGCTTGGGGCCAGGCTTTAAGCCTGTACGGTATAGTTTATGCAGCACATACTCTTTACTTTGACTTTAAAGTCACGCCAAAGAACAATGTCAGGATAATGGATTATTGAGCTGCCAGAGCTGAGTTTTTATAAGGGGCAAAGTATATACAGCATTTATCTCTCAAATGTTTGATTAACAAGGCTCTTTGAAGTCATTGGTTTGAAGCAGAAAAGGCCTTCATGCCCTCTACAGAGGGGGTATTAATCAAACTGTTTAATATTCAGTTAACAAAGATCAAAAACATGTTTTGTAATTACAGTATGTTATTCCTACGATGATCCCTTCTCGTTCAAGAAGGGGGCCCCCTATTACAATGTGCAAATGAAGTAATCATGTCTTACCTTGATACTGAGCCCTGAAGCCTTTGTGGCGGTGGTTGCTCTCTGTCACAAAATGCAGCCGTAGCCAGTTTTTGTTGCTGATGATGGGTGCTGGAATATTCATTCCAGTTAGCCTGAGTGTAAAGAGTCACAAATATAAGAAAACACATGTCATCTGTTTTAACTTTAATTCAACTATATAGCTTTCTGGTCATTGGCATTCTTGTTTCACAATAATCACCTAAAAAAAAACAAAAAAAACAAAAAAGGAAAAACAGGGAATTGAGTAAAATGACGAAACCATGAATGAAAACCTTGGAGAAAATTAAGACTTCACAAGAATTGAAGGAGAAGAAATACACCAGCTATATAAATGGTCTCCAACTGAATGAATTATTCCATTTCTACAGTATGTTAGGCAAGAAAATGGTGCCCTTAAAATGAAGACCAGCCCTAAAACCTAGAAAAAAACCCACCTCTGACTCTGCAGGTTCTTGTTTGTACATCTAAGAACACAAACCCAATGTTTATGTGTGGCGGGAAAACAAATAGTAACAGAGAGAGAAAAAGTGACAGTGCAGACAGACTTCATGTGCGACTGTCTCTGTCAAAACGTGCCTGCATAGCTGAAGTCTCTGCGTGTTCCGACTACATCTGTCTTACTGTCTGTGTCGGTGTTTTAGATCACAAGTTTTATTCAGCGTATGGCCGCAGCATCAGGGACACTCTATAATCACAGAGATTTAAAGCTGCCAGGGGCCTTCTCATTTGTCTGGCTGACCAGCTCTGGCTTTTTTGTATTGCCTTGCAATCCCTTCACCGCACCCTGTCATACCACAGTCAATAGCGCACAATGCCATTCTAGCTATTAAAGAGAGGCTTGGGACAAGCTGAAAAGGAGCATGGTGCAGTTGAGCCCTGTGTTCACAAATTGGCTCAGCGAATAAAAAAACATCCGCAAAATGTGTTAACTTGTTATTTTGTCTGTGTGTATGTGTCCCCACCTGTGCATGTGTGTGTTAAGGTGTGTGCAGTCGTGTTTAAGGTTTGTTTTTCTATGTAATTTCTTTGGCATTTACTGCAGGGCCACCTAAGGGGCAGACACACAAAAGCAAAATGAAAGAAATGAAAGTGGCAGTGAGAGAAAGAGAAAGAGACTGGAAGAAAGTGGTGAGGAAAAGCAAAGGAGAGGGTGACTTTTTCCCTTGATGGCCATTGCAGATATAAGAAATACATTGATTGATTTGATTTCACCTTATTTTGATTACACCACTGGTTCCTGCTGTTTAAATTTTAACTTCATTACTTTAGAGAATAAAATACATCTGTCTGACAGATCATAGGCTGTTGCGTGTTTTATCTTTAATTGATCAGCAAATTAAATGTGATATTTAAATACTGATATTTTTAATCCAAATTATCCATCACAAGGGGAGATGATGGCAGTTAAAAGGTAATTGATCGTCACACAAAAGTTGACCTTTTCTCTCATTGTGTCATTGATAAAATGCTAATGACACCAATATACGGGCAGAATGAAAAAGAGCAGCCTTCAGGTAGCTGAACTATTTAGAGGAAACTGCCTCCATGTTTTCTGTAGTGGAAGCTGCAAATTATCACAAGATTTCTCCTGAAAGACTAAAAGAAAATGGATAGTGTCAATAAAGCTGTACCCATCCAAAACTTGCACAGATGCTCCAGGCAGCACAGGAGTGATGTTACAAATTTAAGACCAGCGGCGGTGAATATACTGTTGTCACAACGACAAAGTATGGCAGAGGAAGCGAAACATGATCTGCCATCAACAGTAAATAAAGGCTTAATGACACCTTACAGAGGACTTACTCCAATGGGTGCATTTGTATCTATCTGCTGTAAACCATTCTATTCATTTATACGATAACAGCCTGCATGCAAAAATCTCCCTGCTACATAAAGCAATGCGAGTACAAAGTGAAAAAATATATAATGTATTGTGATACCATTCCGGGGATGCCTGGTTTGCACAGAGAAAATACACTCCCTCACCACTCCCTCCAGCTGCTGTGCTCCCAGTTAGAGCAGATTTAACAAATGAACACAAATGTGCTCATAGGCTGGCAGAGAAGGAAGACTTTCAGCATCTGATGTGACCTGAGAAACTGATGACTTTCTGCCAAACTGTTCTCTCATGCTTTCTTTGATGAAGATATTTAATGTTGTATGTAACTGAGCATTAAAGTGATACGGTATCATGTTCTATCATTTTCTTTCTCAAGTTGTCCTCATATGTCCAGATTGTGATACAAATTTTAACAGAAGTCAAATGGTTATGCAAAATAATTCAGGGATACTTCACAAAACCTCTATGCTCGTCACTGGTACTACTTGTCAATGTAAGAAATAAATTACTTGTGGAAAGTGGGCTGCCTAGTCTCCTTAAAACAGATAACAAGTGAGTACTGTCTACTGTTTTCTTATTGTATCTCCTCCAGTGCATACTGAGTGACCAAAGATGAGAAGGTCCAATTGGAAAAATGGTTTCCTCACATAATGCACTGCCATTCTATCTCTGCAGACTCACTAAGGCTGTCTATTTGTTCTTTCATAGATATGCAATATGGCTTTTCGGAGATTACTTCTTGGCATGAGTGCAATGTTTTTACGTGCTTGGTTCCATCCAAGTTTTAGGATGCTTTATATCAATATATCAATTTGGGGCTGTTTCATGGACTAATGGTAGATTCTGACATAGGTTTACGAGACACATTAGAGAGTTCTCATGAAGTTCTCTGAGTAAAATGGGCCTGATTTGATAGGATGAGGGGCTGAAGGGAACATGGCAATCTCATCAAAATACCAACGTAACGAGTCCCAATGTGCAGGTACTGTGGCCAAATGTGGCTTTGAGGCCAGAGCGATGAGCTGAAATCTCTGGTGTCTCTACTTAGTTTTATAGAGAGGCAGGTTATACGTAGGTGCACCCCAGATAATGAGCGATCAATTCAAATTTGTCAAAAAAAGATAGAGCCAGGTGATTTTGTCTTTTACTCCCACACATAGTCTATAAAATCTGACAAGAGGGAGTAATTGTGAGAATATTTTGTGTGATAAGGAAGAAGCTGTTGCTCTCTATCCCTCCTCCTCAAGTTACTCCCTTGTCAGACACTGTTCAGGAGATGAACTTATACAACTTGGTGCCTGTCTGCCAGTAGACTGGCTTCTGAGAAGAGTGAGCCAGTCACTGTATAGCCAGTAGCTCCTTACATTAATTGCCCTGGTGGAATACCTGGGTCAATTGTCAATTCACATTCTTTCAATTAAACATAGCATTCTTCCCAGTCTGACTGCATTACAGAATTGCTTTTGGAGACATTCTGATGCGTTATATTTTGCCTGGGAAGATCAATAATAAATTCCAGAAAGATGAAATTGAATCTAATACACATGGTAATTTAACCAAAGTTGGTATTTAGCCGCAGGGCACCTCTTGCTCTCAACCTGCTTTGAATATTGTAATCTTCCTCGGACAACCATTTAGCCACTATGTTGGAAAAGGATTGTTCATATTCGGTGAACCAAGCAAAATATTGCCACATTGCTCTGCAAAGTAGCAATCTTTTCTTAAATTTAAGATCTCTTCAGTCAACGATACAGTAGGTAAATCAAAAAAAACTGCAGACAGTGGATTATAGGAAGGTATAAAATAAGGTAGACATAGAGAGAAAAGTATGAAAAAATAAAACAGAACATTTCCTGATCAAATTTCATAGTATGTAAGAAGTGTATTTAATATCTGCACAGCCTTTCAGGTTTAACGTTCTGTGTCCATATTTGAAATAATGAGTGACGTGTAATCTACAGCTTGTTGTTTTTGCCCTTTGTAAACAGGGCTGTACAATCATATTAAAAGGTCAGAAGAATAACAAAGAACTGTTTTCCTTGGTCTAGCCAGACTCCAATGTTGGCTTTTGTCAAAAGAAACAGATTTTTTTTGTCTATTTTCACAGTGATTGATGTGTAGCCTCACATCAACCTGACAACAATGGAATCAATAAACTCATTTGGAGAGATCTGATAGAAGTCTTCAATTGATAAAAGGATAAAAGCTGCTAAGAGGTGCCAGCAAAACATATTTCTTGCCCTATGGTCCTGGATTTTGTGTACTTTCAGCAATCAGGAATTGGTTTTTAGTGTTAGTCATTATCTATCATCCACTTTCAGGAAATTGGCTGGCAAAATAGGGCAGTTCAAAATGTTACATTTTCCATTTTAACTATTTAACTATTACATATGTCAGAATTAATTAAATATTAATACTGTATATTTTACCTTAATGTGTAATATGCGTTTATCTCATTAATTATGTTAAAAATCAATTTCTGCAAACTGTACTGTCTTGTGATTTAGGCTATTTTGCAATTCTTATTCTCCAGCACTGAAGTTAATTATTCTGTCAGGGATCAAGGGTTCTTAATTTTAACTCATTTTCAGCATTCATATTTTTACTCATGTTTATGACCTGATAACAATCTGTAATACCACCGGTTGAGAGAGGATAACAAGTTAAGTTGGGTCACGCTTTAAGTCTATTTGCCTGAAAAAAGCGAAGAGGAGATGTTAAATCTGGCTGACTTTGAGGTTCCAGGCTGTCAATCATCGTTAAGCGGCTCTAAACCCCAAGGGTAAATTGACAGTTTGCTTGTCTCTGCCTGCAGCTGGTGCTATATGTTAGGATGCTTGAAAGTTTAGTTGTCCAATGGCCTTGTATGCAGAGACACTCATAAAAAGAGAGGGAGCAAGAGCAATGAATTTTATGGACATGCGAGAATTGCTCGCTCTGAATCGTGTTTGTTTGCTTGTCTGTTTGTTTACCTGGCCGAGTTGAAGCCATCTCTCTAAAATTCTGGCCCCACTGCACTCAAGCTCACTGGGTCCCACTTGGATTGTACGGCTTAAAACGAGAACTCTGCCTGACAGCCTCTGACATTTAGTGACATACAATAACATCATCCTGGAGTTTTAAAGTGTTCAAGTGTTGCATGGTGACCGCTCACCACAAACATGAGTAAAAATCCCATAAATAAAGGCGCTGTTTGTTAAACTGCTTTACCGGATAAATAAACACAATATGTACGTGTCTTTTTAACCTCTCCTTGAACACTAGGCAAAACTTAGCTGAAGATGTCATTTCTCCCTTAGGTTTTACTTCTGCGTGGAAATGTCTCCCAATAGCAGACAGGGTGATGGGAAATTGTCTGATATACTAATATATTTTAATATACATTGTTGATAGTAAAAATTGCTCACTCCATGGTCTAACAAAGTGAATACAAAAGTTTGGCTTGCTTAAATTTACCTGACACCTTTCTAATTGCTGGGACCTGAAGATAAGGTAAAGGAAAAACCTGCTGTTGATAGTGGTAATAAAGTATTCTCTGAATGTAGACAATATGTACTGCATGTTAGATGCCATTGATTTCGAAAGATAAGAGACATTTCTCCATAAACTTCACCTAAAATGTTTGTGTTTCTATGTAATTTCCTAGTTTAGAGTTATGATTTATTTTGGTTTAATGTAATCCATTTATGCATTTCATTTGTAATTTATAAATTTATAAAATATTTACATTATTTAAAGTTCATGTGTAAGAAGAATATAAGAATTTATAAGAAACTTACCAATGGAAACAACTCATTACTACTATGGTCAGTGTAATAGACACTTTTATTTTTAAGTCGCAAGGAAGTAACCTGCCCAGTGTCCCTTTTCTTTCTTCGTCTCTAGGTTTAATGATATGTGAATGTGAGATTTCAGGTGCAGGAGTCCATTTGTTTGCTTTCTTCTCTGTTAAAACTGCAGTGCATTGACCAGTAAAATGTTTGAAAGACATTAGTTTCAGTCATTATTCAAAGTGCAACAACAGTCTTGCCAATGTATTTAGATATTTTATGACCAGAGGACAAAATTAATAAAAATAAAACCGTAATAAAATGTATGCAAAAAATGAAACAATTTTTCTCAAATCCTGAAAACGAGAGGTATTTCTGTCAGTGAAAGAGTTAATCTTTGAGCTTTTATACCTAAGAGAAGAGGGTTACCTGATGGTCTGTCAAAACAAATCAGTGTCATCCCATATCAGCTCCCTGTCACACTCTCTTTAGCTACGTCAACAGACAATACTTAGCAGTCATCACCACACTCAGAGCACCTCTCCTTTTGACTCTCTCTGTCTCTCACTGACACAGTGTCTGCCTCTCTCTCTCTCCCTCTGACTCTGGATGACAACTCTCAGGGACAACAAAGCTCATAGCTCAATGATTGATTAGAGCTTCTTCCAGCCAATTATAATTAATGCCTGGCAGGATCACATAAACTTGGCGGATGCTCCCATTCACACAGGACGCAGAAGAGATGGATAACCTTTGCCTCAAGGTTGGGGGTCAAAGCCATTTCATATTTCCTTGTTTCAGTTGAGAGTGACTTCTACATCAAGCCAATACAGAAAACCATAAACCAAAGTGTCTGACAGCTGCTTTTTAAACAAAACTCTGTCGAAGATTTGTAATTCATGTGCACTTTAATTTGAATTATGCGACAGGGAATCATATGCCCTCTCTGTGAATTGATTAAATTCAATCAGAACCACAAGGTATATTTAAAACTGTCCATGGAAATTCATTAAAAAGGTACATTTGCATGCCAGTCAGCTGGCTCTTTCTCTTAAGTTTCCAATACATGTGTCTGATTTTAAAGTGCTGCTCCTAAAAAATATTAACATAGCCATACTGACCATACATACCAAACCTTAGTTCCTTTGCATGCTTTATGATCTCAGCAGGCAGGCCCCCATGTTATCCCAAGAACTAAGACGAAATCCTAAGGCAATATAGCCATGTCTTACCAAGCTCCCACCATTGTTCAGAATAAATTTTAAGTTGCCGATACAGTTGCCAGCTCTCCTGCGATCTGTAAATCTAGACTCAAAACAATGTATTCTCTCTATGAGTGCCCATAACCTTTCGTTTTTGTTATGATTAAATATACAACAGTCCAGTCTCTGTAGGGCACAAAAATTACTCAGATAGCTAGGTAAATTATATTACTCACGCATCCTCACTCATACAACCTCATCACACAAATACCAAACACCTTGTAAACACCATACAACACACGCACCCAAACACACACCTCCTGTCACAGTAAAACTCTTAATGTAACAACTGAATGCTCATCTGATGAAATGCAAGCACTACACACTCTCACTCCTCCTCACAGGTCAACTCACCAGATGGTTGGTGGTTCAGATCCCTCTACTTCCAGATAATCCGACTTCTCCTCCATTTGAAATTCAGTGAAAACCAGGGAGATGGTGTCCCCCGGGTCTGCCAAGATGGTCCACTTACACTCCCCGCTGCTGCCCAGGCCTCCAGCACCTCCACCTCCACCAGCGCCAGGGGAGTCACCGCTGGGGAAATCGAAGCTGGAGATGAGCCCGCTGGAGCCCCTCAGGGTGCCACCGCACGTGTCCTCCGCTGTCAGTCACCAAAGAGAAAAGCAGGGTGGGGAGGGGGAGGATAGACGCATGGTCTCTGGGTTATTTCAGAGCTATTACTCAAAGTTCAACATGGGAAAAAAAGTGGCCTCAGGCATAAAACATCTGTACCTGTCCACTCAGATAAATGCAAACCAGAGACCTGGTGAAGCTGATGCTGGAGCTGCGCAGGCCATTTAAACACATCATTTTATTTGGTTTTCACACATCCACAGGTTGTTAAGTCCAGTATCTACAATTACAATCTACAGTAAAATTATAGGATTGCTAACAATATGAAATGTTTTCTTCACACTGGCAAGAACCATGAAGCATTCAGTGACAATGGGCAGAACTGTTTACCAATTAATTGTGTACCAATTCTGTCACAGTTTCCTTCAGTGCAGTTTCTACGTGGGTGGAAAAGTCCTATCTATCTCTTTAGTGCTTTTTCTCTCTTTCCCCCCATCTTGTCTCCTCCCTCCATCCAAGAGTCAGTAATTCATCATGGTGTCTTCCGAGTGCCCTCATGTTTCAGGAAACAAACAAATGGCGATAAACAAGGCTTATAATGCTGTGAAATTGTATATTTTTCCCCCAATGTGGGAAGCATGGCACGTCAGTTGAATGTTAATGCACTCTACCATAACAGTGGCTTGCTCTCTTTCACTCCACGTCCCTTTTCCCTTCTCTCCCCCACCCTTTCTCATCTCTACATCTCTCTCCATTCCGCTCCTTCGAGCCCCCTCAGATCTTTCTACTATTACTCACCACCCTCCCCTCTATCCCTGTATCCGTTTTTTCTCCTTAAAGAATTCTAATGATGGCAGGGCTTTCACAGTTTTCACATCATTTAAGACTAATATGTGACACTCAGCTGTGCCAGCTGAAACCTTTGATGGCTCAGCGCTCCACTCATGGCTGTCAGAGCTGCCAGCCTTGGAACATTCCTGTATGCTGCATTACACGATTGGTCAAGGAACAAGGAAGCGAGTGTATGAAATTCAAAAGAAGATAAAGAAAAAAGGGGAGGAGATGGGAGACCAGGGGCTGCTAGTTAGCTTGATCCATGTCCTTTGACACATTAGCTGGAATTGATCAAAGTCTTTATAGGAAGTGCAGAGATGGCATTGATACTGTGTGAGACATCAATGATGTCCACACATATATGATTCATATCAAGGCAAGGGCAGACTCTCATTTGTAGACAACACTGAGGGCAGGCTTTCATTTGTTGAATGCCTGCAGCCTTGTAACAACAAAAGCATGTGGACTCATGATTTGTTTCTGGTTTAAATCATCATAGTCTCCACCACATAACACTTATCCTGAGTGACAAATTGTATATCCTCATTTAGGATTACATTCCAAAGAGCACCCAGCAGATTTGTAGAGTTATTGGCTATAGACTGAAATTAGTGCTGCGAGTCTGTCCTAAGGAGCCATATCACTTTTTAACCTTGATGACAGACAGGAGGGCAGTGGAAAGTGTCCTCGTGGCCATGAGAGCAAGAAAGAAGTGGTAGAAAAGCATTAGATAATGAGGGGGGGGGGGCAAGTGTAGGAGAGGAGATAGAAAAAGACCAACAAAAAAAAAACAAGACAAGTGAAGGGCAAACCAAGTGTGAGAGAAAAAAGACAGAGATACAGAAAAGAAAGAGAAAGGTTGGGATTTTGCAAGACAGACAGAAGAATGATAAAAGAAAAGGAAAAATAAAGTGTCAGAAATGTCTTAAAATGGAGTTCAAGTTTGCAGATCAATTGGTTATGATAATGAATTATGCTGAGTGTCTTAATGTATTCAATATTTGCTCACTGGCAACATTAAACATCCCCAAATAAAACTTGAAACTTTACTAACATTCAGTTTGCAGGTAAATTTGGCATGTATGGTATCCACCAAACAGTTAAAATAAAATCAAAACATTTGTATTTGGATCACCACTATACATGATGGAAGCTAGGTGAAAACACAGTTCAGGTTTAGGACTAACTGACTGGCAACACATATTACACCAATGTTTTATTAATGAATCCATCTGCATCAGATGTTTTATTTGATCCAGCTAGATAGGCTTCTCAAAGCTAATGTCTGGTGTGGTCAATAACTGCCAGGGCTGCTTGGGCTGGTGTAGCTGTAGCGGTACCATTTTGTGAGAAAGGAGATTATCTTTCTCAAAAGACAAACCACTGTTTTTAATTAATCTACAGCTGACTCATCATCCAAGTAAAACAGACGATGCACTCCATACTGGTTGTGCATGCTGCTAGGTTTAAGGTGGTAACTGTACAGACCAGATAATGGAGGACTTGTTACCGATTTCCACGGTCGACACTACATTTTGTTTCTGGGGCTTCACCATTTACTAAATAGTCTATTATGCAGTGAACAATTTTGGACACTGAAAATAATTTGTATTATAAAAAATACATACACAAACAAAACAAAAACTCTCTTTAACACCCAGGATATAACGACTCCAACTGTATCGATAAACTGGTGATTTGAAAATTATTAGCAGCGAACTCATGTTAACCATTAAAACTAGATGGACTGATCTTACTAGAAACACAGGGATGAGCTCATACTGCTCAATATGGTAGTTATGTTAGTTTAAAATGGTAGTTAAGGTAGACAGTAAAATTATATATATATATATCATAGCACAATTATCCAAGAATCTGCAGGGTGTCTGCTAGATCCTAGGGGAATCATATGATGAAACTTATAAATCAAATATTAACCCACAGCAGTAACACTCAGTACTGTAAATAAGAGTAAATTAAGTTAGCCTTGAGGTGCGTGCAGACGGCGAGCATAAACTGCACTCATCCAGCACTGTTTATGTTCTAGGTTTTGATTGGCAGGCACAAAGGACACAACTTTGCCACTACGGCAAACCACTGACTGTACCACTGACATTATCATAGAAAAGGCTCTCCCACAAACTGCAAACAAAAGCCCCTTTTTGTTCCTCAGATCTTTGTACACCAGGATAGAACAGATAAAAAAAATAGCTTCTTTATGGTTTTCTCTGAAGTGGTTTCCACGATAACAGACATGCTCTCTGATCATTGTTGAACATCATTCAACTCGGGTGATGGCAGCAAGAAGCCATGTGCAAAGGTGTGAGTGGCAGGTACATAGGTATTGTTGCATTTATACTAAAAATAGTGTGGCAGTGGTAACCTCTTTAAAGAGGTTTGGTAAACCTAAAAAGCTGCAAGTCATTCTCTGGTTTGTGTGCTATGGATTAATCACCAATATTTCAGCACAGGCCTTCCTCGAAGACATGAGATAGATTTCCACAACTGCATTTAATGATAATAACCTCATTTATAACTCATTAATGTGTCTACAGTTGTAGCCAATTAAATTGCCAGGAAAATTGGGTAGATGCTTGGGAGCAATTCATTTTTGTACAGACGTACAATGACTGGTTTCTTAGCGGTTTCTTTGAGAAGCATCCATGCATGGTACTGTAAATCATGAAGCGGCAAAATGCTGTCTGAGGCTCAAAAAATGCTTTGCAGCTTGAGAATTTTAAGTGGCTTTGTAGAATTTTATATTCACATGCAGTGTTTTATTGGGATGCATGGCAGCATTTGAGGTACAGTTTTCCAACGAGGTTTAGCGACATAAAAGAGGCTGAATTCTGGGCATTGTGTTCCTTAGCAAATCGTTAGAGCATGCTCTGGATTTAAAGACGAAGAAGGATCAGTGTCTTTTAAAAACAGCGGCAGTGTTAAAAAAAAATTTAAAAAAAAAAAGATGGTGGTGAGGATTAGGACTGCTTTAGCTGAGCTGATTTACATCCCCAGCATCAGCAATCTAATGCTACTTGAGGAGGGATTAAGTCTCTCTCTCCTTGACTTTGATCAGATATAACACTTGTCTTTCTACTTAGAAATATTCACCCCCAAGGATAGAAAGGAAGGAACTCATGTATAATTTTCTACCCTACCTCAGGTTTTTCATTTGTAATAATCCCTGTGTTAATGCAAAGGCAGTGACTATGTCTACAGTAAGTCCCGTATTTGCTCAAGCTGCAAGTCATGTTAAACACTGATAGGGTTGAGGAATAGTAAAGAGATCTGTGATGGGTGCAGAGATGCAATTCACATTGCATCATGCATATTGCTGGGGGTCATTTAATTACAATGACCATCTCAGTAATTTCAAATACGGCAATTACAATGCTACATAAGAGTAAGGGATTTGGTCCTTTTTGTTTTATAAAATATGTAATGATCCTCACATCATATTATCATTCTTCTGAAATCAAAGAATATTGAATCTGGAGGTTCACAATGGTAACCTAATTCTGAACCCAAACGCTATTAAAATGGTTGCCCGTTAATTAATATAAGGATTTCTGGCAGTATCTTGATGAAGATAGAGATACTTTTTTCATATTTGAATTCTCAATTTGTGTAGCAGAGAGCTGAAAAGGCATTGCAGAGAGAACTGTGTGTGTAGTCCAGTCACATTACCAGATATGGAAATGTTTTAAAGGAACAAGGTTTCTCTATGGCCTAATTCTCTTATTCTGTCAGACAGTGGCTGACAGCAAAAATGACAGTGTATCAATAGACATATTCTCATGTTACCACGCTGTCCCTGTTTGCTGTCTCGCTGCCTGGTTTAATGAATGTCCAGAGACAATTTAGATGGAAGGAATCGAAATGGGCTCCTGGGAGGGGCAGTAGCAACTCACGATTTGAATATCCATTAATTCTCCATCTCACTGCCTTTCTGCTTGGAGTTGATTCTGTCTGGTTTTCTATGTCAGTCTTTCAGTCTCTTTGACTCTATACTTAAGCCATCCCTACACTTATATCCATGTACCCCTCTTTGTTTTCCTGTCAACCTTTCAAGCTCTTTTGCCACCTTTCAAAGAGACAGTTTATATGGTTACTACAGAATTATTATGGGATATAACCCAAGCCACTCTAAGCCATCCAAGTCATAAATTCTGCTTAGTGGTATCAATATTAGCATAAATAAACATAGTGGTTGTGTGTGGGTGGTTTCATAAGGAGACAAACTAAGGAAAAGAAATACTAAATTACTTCACTTTTTCCACACTGACTTCCGTGTTGTGCCTCTATGGTAAACACTGCAGTGACCACTTTTAATTAAATGAAACTTAACAACTCTGTCCAGCTTATAACCATTTAGTAATGATGTTTAATATTGGTCAAATTTTGGTTCTGTAGCTTCACTATCCCGCTTTAAACACAGCATTTGTTTTGGAAATTGGTATTGTACAGTATGTCTGCTTGTGCTTTTCTCTTTTTCCTCCTCCATCCCTCAGACTTTCTGTCAGCCATACACACAAACGTTTGACTAACACGATGGACTTTGGAAGTTGGATGATGATGGAGAAGAGAACTGGGAGAAGGATGAAAGAGAGAAAGAGATAGTAACAAAAGAAACTGGGTTGAGAGACTGAGGTGTTGGGAGACGGTGGGGGGTGGATTGAGGAGAGATTTTGTGTTGCTGTGTGTTTAGTGTGAAACAATTGGTGATGAGCAGAAAGGGCAGGATCACTGAGGAAATAAGATCAAAGGACCATCTGCCCACATACAGGAACCTGGCCGGATTTAGACCAGAGAGGGAGAGTGTGGCTCAAGCAGTGCCCAGGCCTGAAAAGGAGTGATGTTTCTGGCCCGTGGCAGTAGGTTAACACCATCCTTAAAAGGAAAGGAACCCTCCATCTGCAGCTTTTTGTTTCCTCCAAGCTTGCCATTTCTCAACTATTGTCATATGCTGCTGTGCCCTGCACTGTAGAATAAGTTGGCATGAGCAAATGATGAAAAGATGGGAGAGATCTTTGACTCTTTGTAGTATATCCTCTCTTCTGTTTGGATGACTTTGCACATCTTAAACCTAGTCCACCAGCATCAAAATGTACTAATTTATTCAATTTACACATGCAGTTATTCCCAGCTTTTCATCTCAATAAAGAAAACTTTGAGATCAATCTTAAAAACGAGACAACTGAAAATACACAAAGACCTACTTCAATAATTTCTTTCTTATTTTTTATTTTTGATTCAGTTAATCATTGTAGGTCTGTTCTTACAAGTTGGATAAGGCTATTTCAGTATAGAGCATCATCAGAACAGATATGATCCGTATATGGGAATGGGTTTCAATCCTTCTTCTTTAGAGCTTTTGCCTAATGGTAGTTTATTTGTCTTTGCAGAATACTGTATGAAGTGGTAGCCGTCTCTAAAAATAACAAAAATAACTGTCAAGGTTTTCCCTCACTCAAAATGAGACTACGACAGCACTTCCTGATGGTGGTTTGGGGTAAAGGGAGGCTGACACAGCAAAAGAAAAACAAAGGTGTTGCCTACCTGGAATATGTGCATCACCAGTTTTAGGTTCACCCACACTGCATTAAACTTAAATCTCTTCACCTGAACAGTTCTCGTGTTAAAAAAATGCAACAAAAAAAAAAAAAAAGCTGTTGGTGTCCAAATGGAGATTTAGACAAGCTTGTAACATTGATTAAACCTAACTCGCCTATGCTAAGCTGCTCCCAGTGAGTCTACATCACAATAGCCTCTGTAAGTGAGTACTTAAAGTATCTAGACTGTCTTACCTAATTTTGACTCCACCATGCCAAATGACCACACTCAGTCCTCTATACCGACACTACTGTAATACTGATAAATTACATATTACAATGACATTTCTTTGAGTCCCTACCTACTGTGCACATATCACAAATTACAACAGATCACACTCTTACCAGCAGAATACCTTTCTACATATGTAGCGGATTATTTGCGTCAGTGTAACAGCCGGTCTCATCTTAGCACAGCATGGTATGAAGAGCGCTAGTCAGTCATTCATCAACCAGCTGACAGAAAGAAACCATCATTATGCTATAGTGTCTTCTTCACTCTCCTTCAATTACCTATGTACAGCACCTATAAGGGTTCAAATCCTGGTCACCACACTATTTTTGAATACACTAGGAAGATTCTGAGGAGAAAATGAAGCAAAAACCATTACGGAACTGTCCAAGTGTCAGAAAAGAAAATCCATTACACCTCAAGCAATGCAGACTCTTGAAACTGTAAATTGATCTTGGCTCTTGCTGTATGCTCATGTCGTATACGTTGATGTTATTTTTCAGTTTGTACTTTCTGGATTATTTAAGTAGTCTGAACTGCCAAGTGCATGCTAAGTGAGACAAACACTTTTTCATAATGTGGAAAAGTTGAGACTGCTGGCTGAAGAGCTTTCCCATATGGGGTGTTAAGATCTGAAGCATTGTTAGCTGAGATGCCAGGATTTGCATCATGAAACCTAAAGCATTTAAAACCTCCTATCTTCTGCAAAGCATTTTCACCAGTGGATACTTGTGATGTACCTAACTGATTATTTGTCTTGCACGTTGACTTGTATAAAAAGGTTAAACAGTCCAAACAATCCATTTTATTTTAGGATCACTGGGTAAACAAAACATAGCCTATATAATGGCTAAAATTTTCAACCACATATAATTGCCATATCCGTGTATCAGCAGTCCCAGCATATTCGATCTGCCAGGCAAGAGAGAAGGCACACAGTCCGACTGAATAATGTGGCATTTTCATTTCAAAACCTCAAGATTATGGCGAGAACAGTCTTTTTTCTCTGCTCTACCTGCTGCATATGCTCAACTTGCTGCCGGTCCATCTAATGGACAACAGTTCTAAAGTTGGCGGGTAACCACAATTGACTAAAAGTGAGTTTGTAATTTTTACTGCCATTTTCAGGTAAAAATAACAGACTTGGTGTGCCTTTAATTGCTTCCTTTGTAGAACATGTAACCTGGTGTTGCTACCCATGCAGTCTGAGAGGTGACTGTGACCTCTGTAAAGCAGCAGAAGCACCACATGAAAAAAAGCATCAAACCTGAAAATCCAGTACACATTCCAAAGAAGAAGTGTCCAAATCTCATACTCCACTAGAGTCAGAGTACAGCTCAAATGGAGATGCAAAAAAAAAAAATTGTGGATGTACCACTCCTGCCTACAGCATAAATGTATTTAAGCTACTTGCTCTACGGGAATAAATATTTAATTAACCCTTTGAGCCACAGAGGCTCTAATCAACTTCTTTAACATGATTAAAATCATTCCACCCCATCAGATTGCAAATAAATGTATCCATGGTGCAGACCAGTCACCCAATCACACCATTGCCATCAAGCCGTCAATCATTAAAAAGCAATTAACTTTAAGCAATTCATGGTAATCAAAAGACGAGGTCAAAACAAACCAATCACCTGCTCACCTAAATTTCTTAGGGGAACCCTAAAATATGTAGATAACATCATGTATTCTCCATGATACAGTCACATTGTACAGCTGGGAGAAAAAGTTGGCAGCAGCCATCATCACATACAGTTAAAATTATTAGTAACTCATTTTCAGTGATAAAACATCCTCACCTCTGCAGATTGGCACAGGGAAGTCCCACACTGACACACCGGCTGCGTTGGTCACACAGGTGAGGAGTGAATGTCCGTCCAGGACATAGCCAGTGACGCACCGGTAGCGGATCTTGTCACCTACGTTGAACTGAGTTCCATTCAGTATGCCTTTGGGTGGAATCCCTGGGTTTCCACATGAGCTGCTTCTCAGCTCTGGAAAATGGAAAGAGAAGATAGTATTGTTAAGAATAACAATGTGTTGCTGTATAAAATATGTACCAGTAGAGTACTACCAGAGTTTTCCTTCATTTTGTCTCTACTCACATATGCAAAGCCGTTACGTTTATTTTTCATACTTTTGGCGTCCTAAAAAGATTTCCATGTTATATTTGACATTGTTAGTGATCTTGACTTTAGTGTTAGACTCTATATGAGCTAGCAAATGTCAGGGCAAGTCTGAATTTTATGCCATTGCTACTCAGGTGCATATTTATGTCTGAACAGCTGAAATTAATATGGGAAGATGATAAAATGCACTGTCCAGGGAGTACTGCACTGGTGTCTTACCCATCTCTTTACATTAAGAGTTCACTAAATAACAAGTCTATAGCTGGAAGCGGCAATGAGGGGAAGAGAAAAACAAGTACATTAGCACAATGCACAAGGAAAGAAAAAGCAAGATAGTAAAAAAAAAAAACAAAGATGGCAGGAAGACATGACAGAAGCTTCAGCTGCAGAGTATAATCATTTTCCTGTACATTCCTGAAAGGCTGCTTTGCTTAATAGTAGGGGCAGAACTCATGGGTGAAAAAATCCTCATCACAAGAAAACACCACAGCACTGAATGTGCACTAGACTGACCTATTATCTGATACCCACTTCAGGGCCTAGTGATGGGCCAAAACATCAATTAACATGAATACTGGGCTTCCGTGGGAATGCTCACCCAACTTTTAGCACATTTTACTGTGTATTGTCATAACTATCAATGACCTCTGTTGACATGGATCTCTTTTATGTTACTTATATTACTTACGGATTGTCTTCATTTATGTTCACAAATGAATCAGATTTTTGCTATACACATCATCTTACTAATTCTGGAAGATAGTAACAATATGGTGAAATCTGCAGTAGGCATGTATATTAACAGACTGACATGAATACTGTTCAAACTTAAGGTCTTCATTTCATCATTACACCCTCTATTCTCTCCTTCCTTATTACTGTACCTGTAGTGTATCTATCATTTACTGCTAATTATGGTACAAACATAGATATTAGAGGTAAATAACTGCATGTGACAGAATAACCATAACAATGAAAAATAATATTACTACAAAATTGCACTGAGATTTTAAATCCCTAGGCAGACACATTTTGGAACATATGGCATATTGAAGTTATTTATCTCCCACAATAAAACAATTCCCAAGACATTACCAGTGCCATCTTTATGTGCTGACAGAGCCAAAGTGCTTATGATCAATGTATTCCTTGGAAAACTATTGAAAGAGAATTTTGATAAAGATCTACTGTAAGTTGTGATAAACAGGCCTGGAGGGCTGTTCAATCCTGTATTCTTTTGGTTGAACACAATCTTCCAGTACATTTCTCTCCTCCATTAGGCCACCATAACTCAATAGCTGTCTAAATCCCCCAGCATATGTCCAGCCTGCAAAATCTATCAGCAAGGCTTTTATTTCAAGCCACATTACAGGACAATGACATATCATCGGCTTCTTTTTGCCTCAGCAGTTACATGTTATTCTATATTATTGTTCTATACTTCTTTCTCTTGATTACAGTACGAAGAAATACTACTACAACTAAAATCATTAGTGTCATCACTTTTTTAAAATTCCTTACGCATGGGTTCTGTATTTACCTCTACCAGTATCATTCTTTGTTGCGATCACAAGCTTAAGACACAAAGTGGTATGGATTTTCAGTAGCTACTCTCTTATAATAGTGCACTTTCATGATTAGTAACCTCTGCTTTATCATCCATTTACAGGTAAATATTTCACATAAGCTATATCTGTCAAGAAAAGACCATTTCGGTCAAAAGCATCCACTCTTGAAAGCAATATAAATCAGCACAGACACAATGTGTTTTAAAGACACATTTGGCTCAGCTTTATGATAAAGCACACTGCATAACTGAATTTGTGGGTAATGATCAATACAACCCAATTAGTCTGGTCAGATCCAGAGTTGTCCCCTTGATAGGAATATAAAATGTTCTTCCGTCCTACAGCTTGTGACTGATCATGCAGTCAAGTTAAATAATTATTTTTGATTTGTGCCATCTGTTTGTGGCTAATTATTCCAACTGGCAAGCACGGGGGGAAAAAGCCATTTTTACACTTACATACTGTGTGTTAGATGGATCTATAGATAGACAGACAGACGGAAAGAGATAAGGAGGAGTATATTTCAGACCCTGATCCTGAAGCTGATTTCATTGACAGACACATCTATGAAGTCACATTTTCTAATGTTAATTTATAGAAATAATTTTTGGAATAAAATTACTAATCCACTTTCCACTGCAGATGCTCACATACAAATCCCTCATATGTATGATCTCTAATGAATGCAATATAAATCCTCAGCATCAACTGACAACTGCTTATGTTTATGAGAACAATTACATACCAACAGACTACGATGGGAATAAAGCAGGAGGACCTCAGAGCATGTGTAATTTCTTTTTAATTAACTACACAAAATATCAACTAACGCAGGTACATGCTGACACCCTAAACAGACCTAATTATTATATACAGTATATTTGCCCGACATTCCAAAAACCCGCTGAGGGTATAAGATTTCTAACCACAAAAACAATATTAAGTGATAATTAAACAATATATAATATCTTCCAAAATCCTACCAGCACAGTAGCTTTGTAGGTTGATCTGAAGAGGAGTAAAATATGTATAATGGGTTCATTATCGATTTATGTATGATCCATGCATTTCATTTTCAAGCTGCAACACCTCCTTTCACGAGTTACTCACAAACTTCAGTGTAAAAGAATATACAAATGGAAATTTATGACTGACAGCCTATTTGGGTGATGTTTTAGTGAGACAGGTGCAAACTGATGATGGAAGATCGAGTCACATATAGTGCAGCACTACTGATACCTGACCAATGTAGGGGTGAGGAGTGAGAGGCAGAGTTGAGACTCCATGTAGGATTGACATCAGACCAGTGCAGTGGTCAGGGGTGAGGAGGAGCGACCCAGTCTCCTTATTACATACACTTGCAGCGATTTTGCATTAGCAAATATGGAAAATATTGTTTACACAAAGTTTGATATAGTTTAACCATGGAAGACTGTTTTATGTGACATGTCTGAGGTTGACTGACAAGGTTCACTTCTCATAAATAATGCATGGTGGCACATTGTATATGGTGACTTTAATCTATAAAGTTAAATTAGATACCATCCAAACAATGTTGGTTCATATAAACCTGAGGTTAAATAAAATAAAACCTTAATAAGCATATACTGTGTTGACCAATCACTTCATACATGTACATAAAAATTAACAATAATCCAATGTCTATTAATCTGCTGTATTATTTCGTAGCCCTGCTTCACTGTTATCAAATGCAGTTATGTACTGTAGCCTGCAATGAAAGTATGCATCCTTACACGGCACAGCATGATCCATGGTAACAAACGGCAAATATGTCTCCATGGGAGTTACGGAGAGCCTGTGAAATTTAAATTTGTTTGTTTGAAATATCAAATTTGTGGAGTTCAACAAAGTGTGACTAAGCACATCAAAGGCAATCTAAATATCTGAAAACGAGCAGCAACCACCCTTTAGATTTTGATGCAGAGAACGTCAGATTAAAATTCAGCACACTGGCAAGCAGAACACATTTGCATCAAAAAAATCGAAATAAGACAGAAAACTGGTCAGGGACTGGTGGTGTGTGCAACTACGTTATGCATTACTCCTCATGACCAAAAACTGTTTCCTACAAAGGCTTCCATCACACCACGTTAACTGGACCTTTTTCATTAAAGGATGGTGATGGTCATGGGAGGATACCAAAGGCACACTATGCTTTAGGTATTTAACACTCATCAGCCAATTAAAAAAAAAACACTGACTAGCAAAAGCCTGGCTGTTGAACCAGGCTGCCAAGCATTTCTTAGATGACTTATTGGTGGAGAACTGTGCCAATGATGTTGTTGCATGTGTATGCATCACATATTGTAGTGTGCATGTCGGGTATGAGCTTGCCGTGGTATGTGGGATGAACGTAGATGATCTACCGCTCTCAGTTTTGATGTATTTAGTCTACCTCAATCTCTTTTTGGTTGGCAAAATAATCAGTGTTTACTAATTCTAATGTTGGCCTTCCTAAAACAGCACCTATACACTGTAGGAAAAAAAAAAAAAAAAAATCAGCATATGCTCCATCTTAAATGGCTTGGGATTAGAGAAAACACATTGATTAAGACATCACACAGAGATGCATAGTTGAGATATTATAAGTTGAAGGACAATATTTTATTATGTTGTCAAAACATTAGTCCACTGTGTTTCATTTACGCCATTGCCTTTAATAAGTATAGAACGTGTCATTAAAAGCTATGTTCATTTCAGAAATGATACTGTATGCCTGGCTAAAGAGGTTAGGCTAAAAACTATACAGATAGAAGGCGGGGTGAAAAAATGTCCATCATAGAAAGGGGCAAGACTTTTAACCTTTTAAATATGGGAGTAATAATGACGCCGACAGTTTTCAGACAGTCTCTCCTGGAAGGCATTCACAGTGTTGAACTTGGTTGTACACACGAAAAGGCCTAAAAATAGATATAAAAAATGAAAAAAGAGAGCTAGAGAGCCATCCGACAAGCACTGGCACATCAGTTGAGTTGAGATCTTGTGACTGCAAGGGCCATAGCATATGATTCACATCATTTTCATAGTAAAACCATTCAGTGACCCGTCATGCACTGTATAGGAGCATCTGCATAAAACAATAGCATGCTGAAGCCTTTGAAAAATAATCTGAATCCGTATTTTGTAAACTTTCCTCTCAGGAGGTTGAAAAACCAATTTTTCATATAATAATATACAGACAGGAAGCAACTTTTGCAGTATGTTTGGAGGTGGTCTGTTAAGATCACAACCATGTTTGCCACTGTTTTCAATATCACAGGGAACCAGAGAGGGAAAAGAAATATTATGTTAAGCATGAGGCCCTGCAATTGAAAACATGTACACGAATGTGCACTCTATTTGCCAAAATTACTGCCTTTTTCCTTCCACAGCACAAATGTAACATGGAGGTCTGGCAAGACTCTTCAGTGCGTAACAGTTAAAAATGCAAAATAAGCAGAGGGGAAAGTATCATTGTGTGTACCTATTACTTGACTTTGATGTAAACTGTTGATACCATCTCTTCTTCAGTTTGCAATAATATGTCCACATACATTCTTTTAACTGTCTCTCCATATTTAATTCGACAATATAATATTTTTGAAGCTTTTTTCCCTTTTACCCGAGACATGCTGCTGCTCACAAGTGTCTTAACTGACCTGCTGTGTCTTGCATGTGACTGTGAGTGAAATCAAAAACTCAGACGTTTGTAGGCTGTTGAGTGTTACAAATCATACCCAAAAGCAGCCTGTACCCTGTGAACCCTGAACACAGCTCTAATTTCAGCTGCCAGATGTTACTGGGACATCGGGCAGATTGCACTCAGCCAAATAAAAATGTGATAACATATAAATTATTTTACACAACGACACCACATTTTCCAAGAAGTGTAACTGTCTTTAATACTTTACCATGGATTTTCTATGCAGGAGTATGATGCATTTATGCACCCACTACAATACTAATTGTGCAGCAGGTTGTACAGATTTTTAGTGAATGCCCATGTGCATGGTGTCCAGTTTCTAATTTATAGATTCCCTGGTTACATTACATTCAAACTGACTTTCGGTAACTATCAAACATTCATTGCTATAATCATTACTTTCTGGCAGCTGTTCTTCAGAGAACTATACAGAAACAAAAGACACGCTCTAGCAAGTAAGTGTTTGGAGAAACTCACCCCATGTCACTAATTTTAAAGTAAGAGATGCATCCCAGCTGTAATTATACCAGCACTGACTCATTGGCCTTGGTGTATGGAAAGTCTTAACTGGACATGTCTCAGACAGACATGGCTCTTAAATTAATTCAAAGGATGTGTTGCAGATATTTGAAGCAGTTGGTTTGGATGAAGCCTCTCATTGTAGGCAAAATAAAACTCTGTGCTTCAGTTGCAGCCACAGTGGCTGCATATCTGAATGTGAAACTGAAAAAATAAAAACTTTGAATAATAACTGCACTTAACATTGAATCAGGATTTCTACTTTTATGAGGGTTAGAAGAACCCCCTAAAGAAATCACTTGTTTTAGATACAGGGCTAGGGCAAGTGTTGTTGTCTGAGGACCCTAAATAAATTGTTGATCTCGCTGAACCATGGGAAAACAGGTGCTCCTAAACACCAGGGGCTGGTGCTGGTGCTAAACTTCATGAAAACCTGTACAAACTTCACTTCAAGGTGGGAAAAAAAATGCAAACAATGCTAATACAATGCCAGTGGAGTATGTATAAAGCCTGGTTAAAAACAGTGCATATGGTGCTTAACATCATACACATAAAATATTATTGTGATGCCAAAGAAATGATATTAATACAAACAACATGAATATGATGCTGCAGAGTGCGTTTAACCCAGCGAAATGTCTCTGACCTATCTGTAAACTAAAAAGAGGAGAAAATAGTGCTGTGTTTTAAATCTTCACCAAAATATGTCAATAGGACAAGACAGCAACAATATGTTAAATAGAACGTAAGGCCTAGTAAACCAGTATTGCACAATTAAAGTGCCATAGTAATGGGATTTTGTCATAAACACTATAATTTTTACCTACAGTTACATTCACACACAGTGGGAGTGAGACTGGCTTGTATTATCCCTCATCACAGTGGTAACGAGTGAGTTATGTGAACTAGTAAATGAGGTAGTAGGGTGCAAGATTTCTCTGGGGCTGAGCTATTTATTTCGCCTGTATAGCTAATGACTCTGTAGCCGTTTGAAGAAGATGGAAGTTTGACGGAGTGGCAGTGTTTGTGAGCACACAAGCAGCACACTTTCCCCACAGGAGCCGCCTGTAGACTGCCTGTCTGGCTTCCTAGCTGGCTGCTTGAGTGGCTGCTGAGCTGGATTTTCATGCAGGTGGGAAAAGAGTATTGACTGAACGCACGCTGGATCACAGGGCAAAGCAGCTGGTAAACAACACATGCTCATACATGCACGCATGCATGCACACACACACATACTTTTCCAACTCAGTGGACAATCTGCATGCCACAGAGGGACAAATGAAATGATTTGTGGAGAAAAGATTAAATTAAGTTTTATGGGTCAGCTGTCTTTCAAAGACTTTTCCAGAGAGAAAGGGCAGGTTGAAATGGCATCGAGGCAGGTTTTAGATAGGCATGGCAATGTTTTTGTTGCAAATACACAACCTTCAACAAAGGGCAAGCAGATAGCATTACAGTACTCCCAGCTCTGTACATGTACGCTCCCTTGGAAAGCTACAAGCACTAGTGGCCATTGTTTGGCTGTTATAGAAAAGACCCCATCTCTACTCCTTAATAAATGCAGCTTGACCCTTTCAGGCCATAGCCTAAGTGTTAAGGTTGTAGGATCACACTGACAAGAGTGGTGGCAGAATAGGTAAATAGACACTAATCAGTAATAAAATTCACAGAAAGTTGGAGCTGGTTTGCATTCCAACATACTTTGTTGAGAAATGAGATTCCATCACAGTGTCCTTCACTGTGTCCTCCGTATGCATGCAGATTCAAATCCACTTAACTGCAGTCATGATTCAATCATCTCTAAGCAAGTATCACACATTTTCAGTCATAAGAACAGATACATATTCATGTGTAAGATGTAGCTAACCATTTCAGCATAACAAGGAAGAATGATACGGTGGCGACAGTGAGTTACTGTGGTTTGCAAATGAATACATTATGGATGAGTACATTGAATATTTGTGTTTTACACTGTATGTGTCAGTCATAAGGGTCTCTGAATGAAAATAATGCAAATTTATGATGATAGTCAAGCCATTTGGCTTTCAATTCAGGTGATGATGTTGATACCAAGTAACTTTCTTATTGACATTTCTTAGTGAATTGCACCATTATAATCTACTGTAGCATCATCATTTCACATCTAAAATAGGGTGTTCATTCACATTTTATGCAATTAGTGCAAACAATATACAACAATATGTTGATAATACACTGTTTTAAAATTGATAATGCCATCATACCAAGTAATAGCATACTAGTTAGATAGTTGTTTAAATATTTATGCTGTGTGCTGTCTTGTAACACCAGGCTATTAAAGAATGAATGATAGTGATAAGAAACTGAGCTGTATATGCTATGGTCTAAGTATTACCGTACCACAACACACAACTAGATGGCCACAAAATAAATCGTGCTCCTATAATATCCCCTATTGTCCTAAGTGGAAAACTCTTCAGTTTTGAATGGTGGGAAATATTTGTGCTTTATGTGTAACCAAATGTGATTAACATCTAAATCAGCATGAAATGCTGTTGAAGATTACACAGGCAAAAGGTGGAGGCAGAAGAATGATTCAACCAAGCCACCCACTGATGACAGAGAGAGAGATAGAAGGAGACAGGAGAGGGAGAAAAATAGAGCAGGAGATGGAGAGCACAAATGGGCAGATGGAGAGGGGAGAGGTCCTGGACTGGCCAGGTCTGGGGCAGGTGGGGAGATTTGGGGGGGGGTGTAAAGGGGAATGGAAAAGGACATTGTGGAAGGGAGGAGGAGTGAGGTTAGAGGATGGGTCTGTCTGTTTGTGCAGGAGAAGGTAAGGGAACAGAAAGTAAAGAAATAACTGAAGGATATTAGGAGTAGAAGGAAGAGAGGAGCAGACAAGCCAATAAGCACATGGGCAGGAGAAAAAAGGAAAGGGAGAAGAAGAGACAGGTAAGAAAAGGAGGTAAGATGATGAAATGAGGAGGAAAAGAAAGGACAGCTTAAGACAAAACACAAATATAATGAGAAAGAAAGAACTAGAGATGGATGAGCGATGGAGTTCACATGAAGGAGCAGAGGGGGAAAGTGTAGGGATGATCGAGGTGGTCACAGAAGGATAGTTCATATTTAGACAGCTCCCTGCTGCACACAGCTCTGCTTCAACATAGATAACTTGGTACAACCATTAGTTCAACTAATTCCCATCGCCATCTGCCATGCAATTTCAGATGCACCTCTGGAGTCGCAGAAAAGGTTCAGGACTTTGGGGGGAGGGATGTTGATTTGGAAAATATGAGATTAATTTGCTTAATTGAGGTACCTAATGTTTCCATAACTCAACAGTGGAAGTCCTACAGGAAATCAGGTGGAGTAAGTGTGATCACACGTCCCTCTCTTAAGAATAAATTATGTCTACTTCTCTTGGCTGATGGATTTTTATTCTAGGTGAAGAGTTGTCCTGATCAAAGTCTCTTAACTTAAATTCCACATTGCTTTCATTTTTCATTCAAATTGCCATTTCTAAAGACAGTAAAAAACAAAGAGCAGAAACGTATGCTTTCCTTACCTTCATAAGCTACCTTAAATCCATGAGCGCTTACTGCAAAGTCACTGGTAAGCCTCAGTGAAAAAATGGAGCCAGAACTGGTAACAGGCGGAGGGATGGTAAATCCTGTTAACCTGCAGATAAGAGAAAGAGACCTCAGTACTGAATGTATAATTTATCAACCACATTTATATGCTAATAACAATAAAAATTACACAGTGCAGTTGTAGTTTGAGTCTAATTAAATGTTAGACAAATGTTTAATGAAATCTATATGATGACAGATGAAGAAACCTGTTGTAAAACACCCCAAAAACACACAAGTTAAAGAGCAATGGATGCCATTGTTTCCTCTGGGTGAAATCTACTATCATTAAGGCTTTTTCCACCCAAATTGTAATGATTCCAAATAAACAACACTGTGGGAAAGTTGTGAGGCAGAAACCAAAACACTACCTGGGCTTGTTAAACATCTGTCGTTTTTATATTTAAATTAGGTAGGCCACCAGGTGAAGTGGCTGACCATATATTTATAAATTCATGTTGAGAGATGTGTGCACTGAAATGCAATGGTAACACACAACATAGCTGTACACCGCAGTAACTATCACTACAAATAATGACTGTTCAAAGATCTCAAACCTCACACCAGTGGTGAGTTTGTGTGCTGTAGCATTTTGTGTCTAATAAAACAGAACTGCTCTGAGAATTGTTACGCAATTTGTCCACCAATAATATACTGGGTACTATACAATCAAAGCCCAAGTGAAAACCTTCCCTATTGTTGGATGGTGTTTGAGGGCTGGCAGCTACATTGTAACAGACTGCTTCATTACTGCATTTCAAATTAGGTGCAGATCCAAACAAATCCATTTACTTTCACGACGTCGTAAACAAGATGTGTTGCTGACCATTGCTCAGCGGCAGTTGCTGATGTTCTATCGACCTTCCACTGCCATAAGCCAGGCTGTGTAGCATGAACAGAACTTGTGCATGAAACAAAATGTCTCCTTCTCTATTGCCATCTCGTTTCAGCTAGTTTTGGGGCTGTTTGTGTGACTGAACCTCTACTTGACACTAAGCCAGCTGAATAATGTCTGTAGTGGGCCAAATGTGGAAAAACAGAAATTCCCCTCGTGACAGTAGAGAAGAGGGTGCTGTATTTACACCTTCAATAGAGTTTCCAATTACAGCACTGTGAACTGTGCTGGTCATGGCAGTAAATAATTACCCTTTGTCGCAGGTACTGCACAGCATGCCAAGATACTGCTAAAAGTTAATTACCACATGATGCAATTTTGAATACATTTATGAGGAAACAGAACTTAAAATGTGACCTTGTTAGAAGCTTAATCACACACAAGAGCACTGTACTGAATTTGCATGCCATCATGGTTAAAAGTGGAGCCAATCTTGTGCATTGCAAAAAAGGCCCTTGTTGGTTGAACAAAAACAGCAAGAGAGGTAGCACATTAAAACTATTTGTCACTTTTATTGTTGTTTCTGACTAATGACATTTAGTTGGCCAATATCCAAACTGGCCACAATAGATAATAAAGGCAATGTCATTCATTTTGCATTTTATCATGTGTGCACATAGAGCAGACTGGAGTAAACAGAGGAAAAGAAGTCATTGCAAAAACTGCTGCGGCTTAAAAGCTAAACAGAAACACTCCTCTCTGCATTGGAACTGACACATGCAACAAAATATCTACAGATGAGAACCACCATAGTATTAAGGAATTCTCTCACACTCTGTGCCTTTTATATCTCTGGATTATTAGAAACTTGTGCTGAAAACATACCTCCAGTCAGAGTTCACGTGAAAATGTCACATGTGAATACATCCATTTGATCCAACTATGGTTCTGTTTACAAAAGTCACATTGGAAGGACAAGTGTGTAACCCTGGCCTTTCTCTCTGGTCCTGATGTTAGCTGCTGTGGCATGGAAAAAACAAACAAACACAATCTTTCGTTTGAGACACAACTCTCTCTCAGCGCCATTCCAACAGCAGTACAGGGGTTGGAGGGCTCTGCAGTGCCATTTCCATGTGGGAGTTACATATTTTCAATGAATCACAGTTTGATGTCAAGCTGGGTAGTCTTTTAAATTAGCCCTCCTTACCCCAAGACTGGGGAGGGATCCATGGGGGAACTAATTATTGGCTGAGCAGAAAAGAACAGAACAAACAGTGGCTGCAGAGTACATGTTATACAAGTCAGCTATACAATGACACTAAAAATGCCTTAAACCTGCAATGGTTACTAGAGAAGTGGGACACATGAACACTGCAATTAGTTCATGAATCAAAAAGTTGAGCAAATTCTTTACTTTGTATTGCAGCATTGACTATGAAGACAGAGTGTGCAGAAGATAGGAAAAAGATATGCTGCTATGGCAACATGTGATACAGAGAGACAAAGACGGGAGAGAAACAGATGCAGTGTTACGGCAACATATACAGGGTAATGTGAAAAATTAGGCCTGATCAGCTAAGGCCTATGTATTTTCTTTAGTCTCCTACAACCACCAGGATATCTGAAATAAAGAAAAGACATTTTCTCATGACCACAAACAAGGTGGATATAATGCTGTAGAAAAAGCTTAGCCCTGCAAAACTGAAACTCAGACCCACGTTCCAAGTATCAACAGACTAAATCCTTTCTGAGATTGCACTGTTGTCATCACAACACAAAATAGCAAAGGAACGAGGATGTCATGGGGTTAGTGTACATGAGGGGAAGACATCTTTTCTAAGGCTGTCAGTGAGAAGGATTAGGAGGTGACAGTCTAGGCAGAGTTGGTCAGAATTCTGTACTCCTAAACTTATTTCTGATTTAGACAGGTTTTACACATCTTAACCCATGGGCATGAAAACGTGCAATTGCCGGAGAAACACTTAATCTGAATTGATCTTGTACATATTACGGCTTGTCTGAAGAATTTGGGAAGGACATGAACATAGCTATAATATAAAAAAGAGCAGCCTGACATTTTAACAGCATTTTCTCAAGGAATCTTAAATCTTGAATATCTTGTGTGTTTGGTTGGTTTAAAACCAAAGAAGCACATTGTGACCCAAGTATGTCTAACAAAAAGCAGACAAAGATCTCCATCATCTGGCATTCACTGCCACCTGTTACTTTGGCAACGGGAGCATCAGGTGAATGATTGGAAAATGTCATTAACAAATAAACACCATGGGGCCTGCTGTCTCCTCAGACAAACAGTAGGAGCTTGTGACTTAGATATCAGACACAAGTCTGCAAACTAAATCACACTTCCATTTGAAATTATACAAAAGAAGTCATTTTAAATACAGGATTATGCCATAATCTGACTTTGGGAGGTAGGCCAGACTCACCAGGGAACTTTCATTTTAACTTGAGACAGTAAAAGTACAGCAGTTTAAAGCATCACAGTCAAGATGAGCATGCAACAAGAAGAAATAAAAGTGTAATACAAGGATTGGCACTGTAGTTTGTCACACGTTTGTCATAGCAACTATAAACGTAAAAATCACATTTTTAGTTATTAAAACATCTGGCAATCTGACAAACACTCATTTAATTTACAGTTTATTCCAGCTCACTGCAAAAGCCATAACTGGTTCACTGCTATGGTGTGAATTTGACAGGAAAACTCATTTTTATCCAGAACATTCAAAAGACCTGCTATATTCAACTTTCTTTTTAAAATGTGCTACATAATTTGCAGATAAGAAAGCGAGGGGTTTAAAGTACTACCTTTTTTCCATCCAATGAATCAGGATTCATTTAAGCAAAACAGGATTAGCCTACAAATTCACTGTTAGAAGCCGCATATTTACAGTATGTTACATCCACTGTATGTTGGGGTGAAAAGGAAACAGGAGTGTTTGTCACAAAATTATTGTATATTTTAATCCAAAGATCCAATTCCACAGAAAACAAGGTCATCCACTGTGCAGTAGATAATGCAGTCCCATTCGTAGCCGATTAGTAACATTATTGGTTTTGACCTGTTATGATGATGGAAGCTGAGCATTAGAGGTCATACAAAGTCGGAATTAAATAATTAGCTTGAAAATGCTTTGATGGATTTTATCAAAGCTGTTCAAAAACAAAAACATTTGCTAAGTCTTCACAGTGGCACAGCATGCTGTAATTATGACTTCCTTCAGGCACAAGTGAGATGGGAACTTTTATAAATTTGATCAAAGCTTATTCACAAAAAGATCATACTAAATTAAACTTTGTGCAGCTCTATGAATAGAAATTGAAAGTGCTACAAGTGTGAGTCAGTTCTGCTGCGTCTGTATTGGACTCAACCAGGTCAACCAAAAATGTCACCGTGGGTCTAGAGACGCCAGGTGTCTGAACAGCTATGGCCTCTCCCGTTTGTGGATCAAAGCAGCACCAGTAACAACAGAATGTTGTTACTGGTGCTGCTTTGTGTTGGCCATGTGTGCCTGGGAACAGTGCGCCAATGATTGCCTGGACAGATGCAGCCTTTCCTTGCACCTGAACACACTACATCAGCCCTGAAGGTAGCTGTCAGATATTCCCTCCATCCGATTAGTGTGTCACTGTAGCGGCGTGCCATAGAGAGAGAGAGAGAGAGAGAGAGAGAGAGAGAGAGAGAGAGAGAGAGGAATGATGTACCCCTATTTGTCTGACTCACTGTCTCTCTACCACCATCTGTCTTTCCCTCTGTGTCACACTAGCTCTTTCTGTCACACTAGCTCTCTTTTACTTTCTGTGATTCTCATTGCATGAGGTTGCGCTTATTCACTGTTTTCCTTTTCCTGTCTTGATGGTTCACCGTTTGTGTCGCTTTGCCTCTTTGTATCTCTTTGTTTGTCTCTGCCCACCTCTCCTTGTTGATACACTGCTCTTAACTTCTTTGTGTCTGCTGGGAAGGAAGAAAAAAAGAACAAAAACAGACGGAGGTGGGACAAGCCCTTAAGTGTTCTGACTGATCTTACCTAGTAAGCAACAGTTAGTGAAACATTTACCTTTAGTTTACTGTTAGTTAAACAGAGCAAAATAAGGCCTGTTACTAACCAAGGTGAATAATGGCTGCTGGCCGTCTCCTCGACACAAAGAAAAAAACAGCAAGGGATGATTAATAGACTTATTTTGCACTGACATGTCCTAACTCATTACAGCAGCCCCAGACACTGACATTTCGTTTTAATAACTGCAGTAATAAAGGTCAAATCATCCTATCAATTCATTCATTCTTGGCTCTTCTCTGTCTAATAAGAGTGAAGAATGAAAAAAATGTAATTTCTTGAATTGCAAAGGGAAATGTAATATGGAGAAAGCCTGGTGAATGGTAATATCCTTCTCTCTGTGTGTCTAGTGTGCTACTCCTCTTTAGTTTTTACACAGTATCACATTGACATTTTCTACAGTATCATGCCTCTGCAAGTAATTCCCCTGATGAGAATAGGCAGGGTGTCAAAAACAAAACTGAAATAAATATGAGCTATTATGTCATCTCAAAAAACTGTAATTGGTTCACAGGTGTGCAGACAAAGGGGTAAGTAATCCTCTACTTCTCCACCATTTATGCCATCTACATTGTGGTTCTGGTATATTTGGGTGAAGAGGAGATGACAGACATAGATTCAATTTAGGTCATCCAGGTTGGAGTTGACAAAAGCTAGAGCAGATAAATAATGAAGCACTGCACAGCCATTAATCCCACTTTTATTTCACACAAACCTCATGTTACTTTTGGTTATTTAGAAAGGGATTTTTATCAAGTATAAAGGTCATAATGAGTCACAAAGTTCACAAACCTTGAGACTTCATCATGACTAATGATTTGCTTGTGACTGAAGATAGATATAGTGTCAAAATGGCTTACAGGTCCCATTATTTATTTCTATGCATGCAATATTGTATTGTTAAGTGTTTGTGTATCTTTCATCCTCTCACCGTGACAAACCACTCTACTTGGATTGGTGGTGGCCAAGTCTGTGCACCACATGGCAACAAACTTCTTTCTTTAGTATCTGATTTGATTCTAGCGAGCAGCATAATTTTTCTGCACTGCACTTTTTGCATGGTGTACTGTGTTAGAACAGACAATACAGACCTAACCACTTGACACTAGTGGCACCACTTGGTCCATTACTAGTACTGTTCAGTCTCCAGCATTTTATCACAGGGCATATCAATAGAGTAGCAATATATAAAACACAGAGGAAAAGAATCACAGATTTACATTCTACCACCTAAAACTCTGTGGGCCACCTAAAGTGACTCAAAGGGTTAAGAATGGTGAAATATGTAAGGAAAATGTCAAGCTAAGTTGAGTTAACGTCTCTATTACTTCTGTATTAATGTCAAAAACATTAGAAACCACATGTAATGTAACCTATGCTGTGAAATAAGAGGGAGGGTTGTGGACCAAGTGCTGTCATACTAGACAATGTGCTGACACTAGTAAAATAAACAAGACACAATAACAACTTCACATCTCTTTCTTAACAGCTTAAAAGAAACGACAAAAAAGGCAAAACTACACAAATCTGGTTTGTTTTACCTAAATACCTAGTTTATAGTTTGGTAGTTTACTAAAACTGTAATTTTTAGAAGAAAAAAAAGAAGATGCTACTGTGCATTTTCCAAAAGGGACAGAAACAAAGATTTTGATGTTTTTGATAGTCAAGAAGATAAAAGCCAATTCTCAATTTTGTGAACTAGACACCAAATACAAAACCTCATGCAGAACATTAAGTGGAGACAAGTAGGAATCTGCATATTTCCACTAGTGTTATGGTTGACAAAAATGAGCAAGAAAACTAAACCTATAGGATAAGCTGTGTTAACTGAAACATTGCACATTTATGTCAATATTAATGACACTGTAATTGCTCTTCAGTTTGTAACATGGAAACATGTAACAGTCTCAGTTTTACCACCTTTTTGTTTCAGCTGTTGTCAAGCTTCAAACTATCATCACTACTTGGCCTCTGATAGTGAAGTCATTCAAAAAGGAACATCACATTTTAAAAACCCATAGTTACTGGACAGAGAACCAGTCCGACAAGGGGACCCACCACTGCCTGACCTCTACATTCTGTTTCCTTTCAGGTTTCCGTGCCTTCTACTTTGAAAGTCACTGTCCCTATGACCAACAATTACTAGCTTTCAAACTACAAACTAATGACAAGACAACTTTACAAAAAGTTCAGATTGAGCTGAGAAATAGATTTGTCTCATTCTGTGGAATGTATGAAAGACATTAAAGGGATACGTACAAAAATAATTTAACATCTAAAAGGGGATTTGCTGACTAATTTGCCAACCGGTAAGGCAAACATGTCAGGCCAGAGTTTAATAATATATGTAAAAAAAATCTTCCTCCATGAGATTTGAGGAAACACTCTGTAGTATGCTGATCTTTTCCATCTCCAGGTCACCCAACTCTCTGGTCTCTTTGATTATGGAAGGAAACCTACACACACAAGTATTACATGCAAGGCCCAATTTTTCACACTTTCTTTTACAGTCATAAAACCTTTGGAGATGCATGGTTATAGTGTTTAGCTCAGGGTTTAGTTGAGGACCTTGACAGAGGGATCGCTTATTCACAAGCTGCAGCAAGAAAACGTGACTCTACAGCCAAGTAACAAATCAAAAACTAAGCCTTTATCAACATGGCATTCAATATGCGCTTGTCATTGTAATTGTCTAATGACAGCAGCAAAAAGATCACCGTAATGAGGTCATTATTTGTGCAGGGCAACACTGGAATAAAAGGCTTTATTACCCTAACTCACCTCCTTCCCTCTACCATCCTCAGCATATAATTTCAGCACAATAATGAGTGCTTCAACCAGCCATTTTCAGGCACGAGGTATTGTTCATAATATAAGTGCAGCATCGAGTGAGAGGGATGGGGAGAAAAACTTCACAGAGCAAAGAGAATACATAGATCAATGGGGAGACACACTAATCAGGTCCATCACGGGGCTGTCGATTCTTTTTCATGTTAAAAATTCATTGTCGCTTTTGTCGTGTTCCCGTCTGAATTTCTGCCTTAATTAATTAATAGCATTAATAAATGTAAGGCCTCTTTAATCTCTATCAAGGTTTCCATTTATAATTATCCTAGAAGAGGAAAAGAAAAGCTGAAAACAGGGTTGCCTGTCATTATATTCACCTTATGTATTCCAGCTCCTGAGTGAACAACATGTCAACATAGAGAATGGAAGGAAAAACAGAAAAATGAAACTACTTCAGGTGTTGCCATATGGAAATGAGCATCTTTCAGAACAAGTTGCTGGAGGAGAGGGTGGGAAAGTTTGTGCTACATCTTTCTTGCCAAAGTTAACAAAAAGTAAGAAAACACAAGTTAAGGAAGCTTGTTTTTTCCTTCTTCTCAGTGATTTTTGTTTTGCAGAGAATTAATTGTGTAAGAACAGGCGTTCTACTAGCGTATATTTTGGGCCCAAAAGGCACAGTAAAGACTCTTGAAAAAAGCAAAAGTGTGACTAAAACACAAAGAACAATGTTGCTATTTAGAGGTTCGGGTCGGATGAGAAAAAAACCCATCAAAATTTAAGCCATTTGCTTTTGTCTCATAGCAAGAATTAGTCGTGCTTTTCCCTCCTTCTTTCTGAATGGCGGGATTAGTTAGATTAGTGAAATTAAAAACTCTCAGTATTTTACAAATTGTTAACCCTATATTTGACGCAGCCAGTGTAGGAAATTGAAAAAATATTTTGGGGGCTGTCGAAAAAATTGGGGCATTTCCAAAATTTTGGGGGCACTTTAAAATAATAGTAATTAGTGCATAAGTGTGCAATCATGTGGAATAAGTACATCATTTAAAAAACACAATTACAAACAGCAGTCATACTATTTCTAATAAATATAGTGGATGGGGAGATTTTGAAATTTCATCGGGGGGAAAAAATCGGGAGAATTGAAACTCCAGGAGAATAGTGAGAGAGGGGCAGGAAAATCAAAAGGGTTGGAAAGCAGAATGCATATTTTATAATTTATCATAATCAGATCATTTACATCATAAATATCATTAATATCGTTTATGATAGATTATCAGTGTGTTTTCGTGCCAGATTCGGTCGCGGTGGGTGGAGAAAATAGAGCAGACGCCGAAATTCGGCAGAGTGCAAGCCGGCAAAGGAGCTCCACAGCACGGACTCTGCTGAAGCAGGCAGCGCTTCATAGAGCGTCCGCCCCCTGTCTGAACCCGGCGTTATTTGCTGGGGTGGCGTTGGTGCTGACCTAGGATTGCTTTCTTTGGTAACAGTTGGAGCTTTTTTTTTTAAATGGAGGTACCAGTCCCTTGATCACATTTTTTAGGGGCAAATCTGAGATTTCTTGGGGCATTTTTGCCCTTTGCCCCCGCTAATTTCTGACACTGGACACAGCTAATCAGCAATGGCTCTTAAAAGCTAATGACTTGACAAGACGGCTACACTCATTGTCCACTTTATGGGTACACTTGTACAATCTAATGCAATCCAATACAACTGTTCTCCCATAAAGTCTATTCCTATGATGCCTAAAATGTTCCATTTTCATTGACACTGTCATTGAGATGTTAATCAAATTATTATTATGTTGTAGCATTTAAGTCATAGTTAGTGGACTGAACTATATTGAGGTGTTTCTAATACTCTGTCCCCCTCATGTATGTAAATGGAAAGGACAAAAAAGATAGAAACACCTCTCAATATAATGTAGTCCAGTACAACACCACCTGAACATTATGAGCTTTGTATAGATGGATGTTTATGGCAGGGCTGTTGTATTGGATTTGCATTCGATTGTACAGGTGTAGAGTGGCCACTGAGTGAGTGAGTGTGAGTGTGTGTGTGTGTGTGTATATATATATATATATATATTCTTTTAAACTGGTAAATATGGCTCAAATTCCAAAATAATAAATTACTTCTGTGGTCTAACACTGTCCAATATTGGTAAGGACAAAAATAACTCAAAAGCTAGACACCTAAGAAAAGACATTTGAATCTTATTCTGCAGCAAAGCATCAATTAAACACAAACAATTAATATGTTTTGTACTACACACGCATATATAAACTGGACTGTAATTTAATCATTACTCTAAAAAACATCCAGATTGATTCTTTCAAGATCCTTTGTCCCTGAAATATGTCAGTGTGTCATCACAAGTACAAGTTCTCTCCTGTAGTTTCCTGGTTTAGACATTAAATTACTGAACTGTCATAGTCCATAGGAGTAACACGTGAGTTCCAGGGTGCCTACAGTGGAAATCACGTGGAACTCACAAACTGTGGGAAGAATTACTGGTGCATATGACTTCACACTAAAAAATTAAATAGTTTTACTCATTTATACTAATTTACTTTTAATCCACTGACATTTTGTATGTTGTATCTTTTAAATTTTGGATTTGTAGTGTAGTGAAGAGTGCCTTGGTGCAAGAATGTCACTGTATAGCTTCCTGGCGGTTCCTACGTAGATGCCACTTAGCTTGAACTTTTACATATGTTTATTTTTCTAGAGTCTGACTATCATGCACACGACAATCATACATTCTGGTGAAAACATTGACTCTGCACAGCCACCTCCCTGACATCAGCTTTGTTATGCTTTCTCTGGCTGAGTAACATTTCAGCATCTCTCGCCAATGCTTGAACCGACATCTCTGTAAACAAACACCTCAGTGTACTGAAATTGGAAAGTCACATTGAATTGAAAAAAATGCATATATAATGTATTTATAATTCAATTTTAGCCAAAATCTCTATCATACTGCATTCTACTTAACAAAATATATTCAGCTCACAGCATTGCACTCTTCACTACCACAGGGTTTATCTGCCCATCTTCATCATCACTGACTACCACAATTATGGGGACAAAGCAGTGCTAAGATGCTGGAAAAAACAAGTGACACAAGAGATAATGAGCAGTGGGCTAGCAAAGTAAAGTTATCACTGTCTGCATTTGATTTTGAAAGTAAAAGCTTTCATCTGAATAGAACTGTGTTTGGCTTTTATTGTGAAATACCCACAGGTATTGTTCAGTGATAACCATCAGCAGTAGCTTTGTGTAAATTAGATAGATGTAAACAAGGTTAAAAGTTGGTCTAAATCTACATTTGAAGGCTAAAGTACAGCCTCCACACAAAATCTCCATTCACATTGTTACTGAACATCAAATTACAATGTTTCACATACAATATTCATAATCATTAGGCCAAAGAACAATGACAAGCGACAATCCTTAGCATCTCCATAATATTGTTAAGCACCTTTCACTGGACTCAAATCATGATGATATGATCAAACCATGTTATAATTTCACATAATTCTGTTCTCCAAATGAATGATTCCATGCAATTGTAATTAAAATCTGGCAAAGTTTGTCAGTGAAGGTTTCATCTTACATGTTTAGTCTGAGGTAATACATACTGTAACAGTGGAAGACTTGAGTCTCTTATAAGTGACTCCTTTGGCCATATTGTAGAATGTCAGAAATATAATCCCATTAATACTGCGATATGGATTTTAAACATCACCCAGCCCTGGTGTCTTACATTGAAATATTTAAACAAAATAATAATAAATGATTCCAGCTGGATCTTATATAATAGTCTAATTTGGGGTGAAGTCATTTGAAGTTTAATAAAGATATAAATAGAATTTTGGTGTGCAGACTTTACTTCAGCCTTCAGCATTGAGCTGCATGCCTAGCATTGCTAGGATTAGATTTGTCAGTGATTATAAGTTTAAAACTAAATTTATACAACGAGACAACTGCTGGAAGTTAACAGCCACTCATATTCTCAAACATGTCTTGCACAATAATAACAGTAAACAATAATAAACAGGCACACCACTAACACAGAAATCCACTAATCAGTCTGCTATAAGGTATATCTGTAATAAGGCACAGTTTGTCACTGAAACAGTTTGTCACTGAAACAGTGACAGTAAAGTAAGAAAATGCAAAACCTAATGTTGTAATGGGTAGAATGTCAAGGTACAAAAGAACTGAAAAGAAATGGTAAACATTGGCAAGGACGAGGTGGAGAGACATTAAGGCATATCTCAAGACATGGTTAAAAACTATTTCATTTCTAGAACAGAAAATAGCAAATTACACCTCTAGTTAAATCTACGGTTAGTGAGAAGATGACACTGGATGAAGAAGCATGTCAACTGCACTATACTGTAAGGTGTTCACGTCACTTGTTGGTAAATATCACACACACACACACAAAAACTCTCAAATAGTATAATTCTAATCATAATAAACGCATATCCACTCTGGCATGTCTAAACAACAACAGAGTTTTCTCACAGGAGATATTTGGACATGTCGCATCAGGAAACGCACAGGTGCACCTAATAACATTAATTATGGCTCTGGTTTATTTAGGTGCCCCGGTAAGTCATGACAGTTAGCTAGAGTGCAAAATACCAGGGCAATGAAATAAGTGGAACGTAGTCAATGTCAAATGGCATTACACTATACGCTTTTTGGCTATACTATGCAGAATTAAACGTGTTTAAGCATTGGAGTTACTCTGCAATTCAATGACATATAGCAATTACCTGAAGTTTGGGGACGCTGCGATAATGCTGATTTTTCGGCCATGTTGGTATTCATGTCCCTAGTCAATATTATTAATAACTGTGTCCAACATTCATACGAATACTTGGCGCTCAGCTTATCTAGCCAGGCTTAGCTAACTCTCCAGTAGCTAAAGTTACTGTAAGCAAATGAGCTAATTATGTAAACGAAGACACCAGGCAAAAGTGAAAAAACTCATTAAACAAGCGACACTTACTGAAGTTGTTCGCACAGGTCAATCTGACGCTTCTTGTACACAGGTGTTACTGCTCTCTGTCTAACGACATGTTGCGTTGTTCGAGTGTGGGAGATTTATGCTGCATTCAAGAATAATGGGAAACTTGGGATTTATTCTTCAATGTAATATGGGAACTTCAAGGTGTAAATTTCTTCTTTATGGAGGGGCTGTCTTTCCTTTGCCCACCCTTTCCAAACACCTGTAAGGTGTAATTATCAATACATCTTGCAGCTGACACTAATCATAATTGAGAAACACCTACTGTACGGTAGAAATACCACTTCAGCGATTAAAGATGAGCTGATTTATCAAAACTGTACTGAGGTTTGACAGTGTCACTGAATTTTAAAGTTATTATTGGCACTGAAGTAAAAGTTCTGGCACTGTGACAATACCAGTTATACTTAACAGCTAACAGATTTATCTCAGCATATGAAGCAACATCAACAGCATGTGTGATCACATACGATGTCTGCCATAATTTAATGATGTTGTGCCATTATACTGTCATTAAATTAAAATGACTGGCATTAAAATGCCCTCTGTTTATAACACACCTGAGCGAATGTGTTCTGGTAACGCTGAATATTTTGGTTTGGCTCAATTTAAGGTACTTGTGCAACAATGATTTTACCAGTATAGCAACAGAGAAAAAGCTGAGACTGCCAATACTTTACCAAGCTTTACCGGTTACATATGAGAGATCATTAATTGATGTGGAGTCAACCAGCATGGTGACAAACTCTCATAAGTCTGACCTTGAAAACAGCATTATGCAGCATAATATTTGAAGTATCAAAAGTGATTCAGCTGCTGTAGTAATGATTCAGCTCTTGAATTATTCCCCTTCATTGCCACTCTTTGCTATACATCCTCCATTGTATTAGCAAGTGACTTCAGTCCACTTCCACTGAAGTGGAGCCACATAAATGGGCCAGGAGAAATCATTTTGGCACCGTCTTTTTAAGTGTTTCACAGAGAAATGCTGGATCCCCCATTCACCTCTGATGGAGCGTGCTTGAGAATACAAGTGGATAATCAGACACTAAGATGGCCTTTTAAAATAAAGCTTTTGACAGGTTTAAAAGCTGATGTGTGTATCAGCTCAGACGAGAGATAATCTTCTCATAATACACAGCACACTTATCTATAAAGAGTGGGCTTATTTTGAGCAATTTGGCTTGACAAGAAAAATGTGAAAACCTTTGTGGCTTTTTCCTTTGAAATCCAAACACAAAACGATTCTTTAAAGCGGGTTTCATTTGGGAAAGTAGGAAATAGAACATCCTAAGAATGCTGCAGTTCAGATTCTTTCTGAATCAGACGTATAATGTGTTCTTCTGTTTTTATGGCCAAACAAAAAAATTGTTTTTAAATTTAAGGATTTTTTTTCACTGGGCAAGTCAATGATGATTTGCTTCTAGCCTTCACAGTTAAACCATCTTGCAAGGTTTAAGGGTTTGTCTGTCATCTCACCGTGAGTATCAATTTCCCTGTATTAAATTATCAAACAGTACTTAGCTGTGTAGTTTGAAGCCAAACAATTCTGTTAGAAAAGAAAAATGAAACAGAGAAAGATCTTCCCACAAGAACGTCAGGCTTTTGTGAGGATGCAGAAAGCACACTGAGTAAACAGTTGTTTGCCTGTTCAGTGACTAAAGTAAACAAGGAGAAATCTTTGTGTTTGATTTTCATGTTTTTCTCTACCTCTGACTCCTCCAGTGAAGCATTTGAATAAAGGATGGTGGCTACTGAGCTGACCCATGCATTACTGAAGCCAACACAGCATGCTTATTCAGAAATAAATGCTGGGGTTTCTGCTTAGAGCTTTCGGGTTGATGGGTTTATTTGCTGTGGAATCCAAACACATTTACAACACACTATTTAAAGAGTGTTTCATGAAAGAAATAGTTTTTCTCTGACTTTTTTGTACTGTACTTTGTGTTTGAACAGAATCCTATAGGTTTCTTCTTCTTTTACTGCTGAAATAAATGATATATATACATGACTGTCCAGAGTATCAATATTGCACATGTACTTAGAAATAAATATGTTAGGTTTAAAGTCTGTTTTGGTTTAATGTACAAAAAGCATCTTTGCATGTTGGTTCCTTTGAAACCAAAACACAAAATGAGCTTTTCATATGTAAAATCCAAATCAGAATCTTCTACAGTTTTGTGAAGGCGTTTCAATTCTGCACAAAACCATGTCAGAAAAGAGCAGACTCTACAGTCCACACACACTCCTGCTGACTTGCCTGACACCTCTCTGACAAGAATAAGCAGTCTTTGTCATGTGTACATTAAAGATGAACTTTCCGTCAGAAGTGATCATTGAAGGCTTTCCTCCCTCCTACTTCCCATCCCTGCCTGCCAGCCTTCAAACACAGCCTTCAAGGTGCATGGCTTCAGGGCCGCTTCCTTACCTCGTCCTGAAGTTAGCCGGGTGTGGATGCCCATCATACAAAGATAAAAAGTCATATTCCTCCTCCACAGCGAAAGATTGAAAAACTATATGAATCCTGTTCCCCTCCTCGGCAACAATCACCCAGGTACAGTTCGCTCCATTTGGATATCCATATGGAAACCCAGGGCTTTCTATCGTCCCATTCCTTCCTTTTAAAGTGCCTCCGCAAGTATGGATAAAACCTGGAAAGAAAGGAAACACCCAGTTATTATCAAAGGCACAGTGTGTATTAAAAATATGCTCTTCAACACATGGAAGAAAAGGAGTCAGTTGGAGAGATCAGAAAATTTATTTAATTTTGCCTGGTGCACACATCCAAGCAGCAATAAATAAAGTGGATGGCTTTAAAATGTTTAAATAGCCCTGTGCAGATGCTATTCCGAATAACAGTTTTGTTGTAGCAACTGTATGAACCCTGTAAAGTTCAGGTGCAATATTTCTTCAACTGAGAACAAATTGTTTGTAAAATCCACATTGTTCTCAGCTGGCAGAAGCTGTGAGGGAAATCTGGCAACCAGCTGAATAAGAGCCAAGCTTTGTGTTTCCATTTGTGTTTTCAACTCCCCTTCAAATTAAAAAAATAATAGGCTGCAACACCTACTGCTGTAATAATGGAAGAGAAATGTATAATTGAGAACTACACTGTTGTTTTTTATTGTTATATCGAACAAAAAGCTTGTAATGTATCATTACTGCCCACTTTTTTCTAGAGGGTCAGAAAGCCCCAGAGACAAGCAACAAGCAAGGTCTTCCAATTTGGTGCCACAAGCCCTTAACGCTCTGTTTCACAGCCCACACAAGATATATCTTTGCACCTTGTTGCACTGGCTTGCTGAAAATCAATACCCTTGACATATTAGGTTAAGCATTAAACTATCATTGTCAAACTACAATAATGTGATAGCTTGGCTAACCTTTGTGGTGTTAATGTGAATGAGAAAATGTTCCACACCTAACTCAAACTCATATAAGAACATAATCTGTGTCACCCATTTACAGTGCAGTATTCTTCCACACTTCCATCCAATATACTCTCACACTTACACAATGTATGAACATGCTCCCATACACACTGTGTCAGAGTGCCATTTTATTTTCATGTTGTCTAATGAAATGCAAACTTAATTAAGATTCATGGTTTATGCCCCACAATTTACTCCTAGTGTAATTAGCTTTTCACACTCAGTAGGTAAAGGATGTTTTGCATTGTGCTGGCCACACACACGCACTGCAGTATGGGGAAAAAGCAAAACACACAGATCACTTGGCATCCATGCAACTCAAATGGCATCTAACTAGACAAACCGCAGTCATTTTCCCCAATAATATGTACGCCTTCTTAAAAACTGATGTGAGCAAACAGTCAAAAATGTTAAACTCCGAGACCAACTGGCAATTAATTTCGCACTTGTCAAGCTGTTTCATTATTTTTGAACAAAGCCTGGCAGCTGTTTATATGTCACAAACTCCTCTGGAACATTTTCCCACAATCTTTACATCTTGCACCACCTTCAGGATATTATACTCACAGGGGCCCTGACCCAGAGTCTCTGACAGTACAGTATATCTCCACTTATTGTCCAGATAACTGACCTGCTCCCGAGACCAATTCACTCCTCCTGTATCCAGTGATCAAGTGGCCTGACCTATTGATAGATAGATAGTTATAGATACAGTATATATCACACCTATAAAGGTTTATGATGTTGTGTCTGGTGATGAGCTGGTGCTCTAAATGTGGAGGGGAAGAATTCCCGCCAAGGTTTGTCGCATGTCTAAATTGCAATTATTTCCGCCACCATTGAGCAAACAGGGTAATCATGGCAAATTTGTAGCGTTGATGCACCACCTACAGGGTCAACATGATCCAACCTGTGACACGGTACATTATTGCTGCTTTCAAGTGCTCTTGGGAATCTTGGGAAATAATTAATTGCAGTTACCAGAACAGTCCTCTTCCCTGATCCAACAATGGTGTGAGTCTGTAAAAGTGTGGATTTTGGATGACAGATGAGTAATTGCAATGTGACAGCATGTTTGACCAACAACTACTGTGAAATTTCTTATTGCTTGGTTCTCTGTACATAGAGCTTTGTTGCATGTTTCAGTGTCTGCTGATCATTCATGAAGTGGTCACACATGCTTGAATTTTATGATCTGAAATAGGGCCCACCTATTAGATCCACATTGCCTTAATTTTTACAAAGTTGCCACTTAAAGAGCCACGAACATACTGTATGTTCCTAGAAGCCATATTTTGTTTGTGTGTCCAACTAAAAGCAATTCATAGTTTGACTGGGTGTATGTAGGACAAATTAAAAGAAAGATTAGAGCTAATGATGAGCACTTGAAGACAAGACAGAATGATCCACACCCACACTGGCTTTTTAAAATGGCTTTGAAAAAGAAGACATGTCCGTTACTGAAGGTGAGCCCACCAGCAGTTGCTGTTGTAGTTACAGTTTAGACTTAATTAACTTCAGTAAAGGCAGGAGGATCAGATAATTATGAGGGCAGAAATGCATGACAACACGATATTTGAAAACTGATGTTCAGCTTCAGTCTTTATTTATCTTGCAAAGTCACCTCTTCCATTTTTATGATCCATCCATCCATCCATTATCTATACCGCTTATGCTCAGAGGGCCGCGGGGGGGCTCCAGCCAATCCCCATTTTTTATGATGTTGTGTAAAAATAATAAATTTGACCTGGCCATGGCCATAGGAGGATTCAATTGTACTAAATATCCAACAGTAACAGTGGGAGCAACAATATATTCTGTTAACTTCTACAGTATTAATCTAACACATAAGATTATTAAAGGGAAAGTGCAACATTTTTATAAACATTTAAGCTTTTTTGTTTAAAGGGGCACTCCACCAGTTTTACACATGAAGTTCAGTTTACTTGTCACGAGGAGTGGAAACAGTTTTAAAAACAGTCTCTTGGGAGTCCCCCAGTTTTATGGAAATTGCAATACTAAATCACTGGAATACCCTTTTAAATGTTACAACAGAATGATTACTACCATCACTATTCTTGATTTGATGTCTGTGTCAGTGAGACTGTTAGAACAGCCAAGTAAAAAATATATGAAAGCAGAGACATGCAGTTTTAATTACTGCTGCATAACCATAAGTGCAAATCAGGTAAACTAGACTTGAGTTGTGGTGAGATTACCACACAATTTTGTAACTGTGTCACAGCGGCTAACCATTGTAGGATAACATAAACCTGAAGCAATCCTGGTGAGGATATCAACAGAGCACAGAGAAAAGCCCCTAAACCTTGTGTTGGGCTCAGTAGCAATTAGACCCACACAATTTTAGAAGGCAAAAGTCAAGTATTATTGCTTTTATTTGAGGCTCTCTTGTACCACCCAGAGTTTATAACTACAGCAAGGACAGCACCCATGGAGCTCTATTAGTCCCTGACATATTTCAGTGTTTGTCAAGCATTAGAGGACTAATGTTGCGAACTATTCAAAGTAATGCTGTTTGTGTGAACTGCTTAGCAGTGTTTGTGTGGCTGATTGTTCTCATGTCACGAAGATGACAGAATAGATGCTCATTGCCAAGATATTTCCCATTTCCCTCTTTCTGCCCCTCTCTCTCCCTCTTTCTCCTTCTCAGATCTATGTATTCCTTTCATCCTTCATTCTCCCTGCAACTCTCTCACTCTGCCTTTGTCTCACTCACCTTTTCCATTTACTGCCTCTTCAGCCAATTGTTCCCTCCCTTTCTTTCTTTATCCCTCTCTTCCTCCCTGCTCTGCAACTCTACTTTACCCCCCCCCNCCCCCCCCCCCCCCCACCATTATCTATTGCCCTCCTTGTTTTTCCATTTTTTTCTATAAGCTTATGAATTAGAATCCCCCTTTTCAATGATGCGAATCATGGGAGCTTGTAATATGTTAAGCACTGTCATCTCCATAAAAGCTGTATCTATAAAAAAGAACACTGTAAACATTCATCTTGTTTCTTCAAAAGAAAATGTGACGACAGCATGTACTTCCTTGTACAGGAGAGGGGACATGCAATAAATCCATTTAACACTTACACCTACGGTATGTCTTCTTTGACTTCCACTGTCACCGCTTAGAAGCCTGTTCTGACCTCCATCATCACTTCAATTGTAAAACACGCTTCCTGGGGTTTCCTCCGACCCCATGTTTGCGCCATGCTGCAGCACCGACCATAAATTGTGATGAGAAACCAAATTAACAACATGCTGTGATTGCACAGTGGGGAAAATGCGGTTCAAAAATATGAATCAGTATCATAACACACAAGTCTGGCACAAACAGGGGCCTCAGCAGGTAGCAGGGATGGCTGACAGACAGCTCAAGAACGGTCCCAGCTGTTCCTCAAATACTTACATTTACCCCTGGCCTTTTGGATATACACACCTTTTCACCGCACCACACCTTTGATGCTTATAACTGATTGTTATACTTGCTGAGCAAAACACAGACAGGAAAATGGCAATTGTCTCCCACCCTGATGAGATTTCTGAAGGTTTTTGTCTGTATGTCAGTCTGAATTGGAGGTGTGTGTGTTTGTGTGTGAGTATATGCATATTTACTCTCACTAATGCAAAGGGCGAAACAAGACTATTGAATTTAATTCTCTCTTACTTGCACAGTTTTGGGCAGAATGAAGCAGTTAATGAACCACAGTGCTGTACCCTGTGTGGATGGAAAATAAGATTGATTTTACAAAATACATTATGCATCATAGCAGGTATCCTATTATAGAATTTGTTGCAGGCTAAATAGGTTATTTAAGGATTACTTTAAGCATGGAAGAAAATGAGAGACAACATTTTGGCTGTCCAGAACATGGACTAGTGTATAAAGGAATAGGTGCCCCCTAAACAAGTAAACAGCCAATACGTTGTCCTCCACCATTAAAGCAGATTTGTAGTTGGGCTATAAAGAGAAATGATTATGTGCAGTGGGGAGAGGGGAGGAGGAGTCATTTACTGCCATCCAAATTATTATGAGTGACAAACACACCATTGTGTAATGGATGATTGCTGATGGGTATGAGAGATTGCCCATCCCAATCAACCATTTTTTGAACAGACCATCATTAAACAGGCTTGGAAAATAAACATCCACAGTGTGACCTGCTCCCTTCAGATAGTTGCTTCAGGATCCTGCAGGGCTGATTTAACTGCTAGACAAACGTTTTTCTTCCCCTGGCAGTGAAACTGTTGAATTCTGATGAAAGACTGCAGCACTTAGTTCAGTAAATTTATTGTGTTCCATTTGCTATATTGTCCTTAAAGTGCATTGAATTTATCTGCAGTCTATTGTGTTGTGTTTGTCTTTTATCGACTGTCTATTGTTCCCAGTTTACGAGGCAGCGTCCGTGTCCAAAACAGTTTTTCGAAATGAGACAATAAAGTTGATCTAATCTACCAAAATCCTATGGCTTAGAGCAATCAGAGTAATATTAAAATGAAAGTTTGTGTGCCCTGATTAATGGCATTCAATGTACTGGCAATTAAAGAAATGTTGTAGTGCCCCCCTTTGGCACCAGTCAGTGTAAACTTCATGCATTAATGGAGCAAGAATGCATATTTTTAAAGTGGCATTTAGGCTGTGAACTAAAGATTTCAAAAGTTCTTTGGACAGTAGATCAGTTACTTGTGAACAGTAACCACGTAGAAAGCAACACCATTGATGCATTCTTCTTCATAAGTAACGTGTCTAAACATCATTGTGATGTGTGGACAAACAGCTGCAGGGCTCTTTTGGCAAGGTCTACTGCACACTGTAAAGGGATGACACTTTGAAAAGTCTGCAGCGTCAGAAGAAAGGATGCTACAATCAACAATGTCAAACTGTATCATTACATTACAGTCATTTGGCAGATGCTTTTGACCTGAGGAACAAGTGGACAGGAACATGCTCTACCACCTGAGCTACTGCTGTATCAACACACCTAGATAATCACCTTGCAATAATACCCCAATGCTGGTGTTATTGTAGCCAGTGTGTGCCTGTGGCATGCATTCAGCCTAGAGACGAAAGCAAGTAGAGGTGGACTTGTTCTTGCTGTCTCTGAGGTCTGACACACTCATGGGGGAAAATTACACTTCTTCTCTTTAAAAAGCTGAGCTTTTCAGTGCTTTCCTACTGCACAGTGGTAGAGTTCATTAAGGTATTATGTTATTATGTAGTATTTACATAATAATGTTTAAGCTTCATTTAGGATTCTTTATAACTTTTTAACCAGCGCCTGCGATTTAAACAGAAAATACACCTTCTGGGTTTTCCTTTTGAAAGATAATCGTATAGACTTGAGCTGAGCCTCAGAGTCCCCAACTTGCAACAAGTGACTTGTTAGAATCACTGACACAAATGGTGTGTGTGAGTTGATATACATAATATGCCCGTACACCTTTTGGTTTGAGTCATATAGATATATTTGCTGAAATACACTATATATGAGATATAAAGGAGCATATAGATACTTCTATATAAATATACAGCATGTCTAATTAATAGTGACTATATGCCAACTAATTGTCCCATACACATCACAGTGTACATTATGATCTGGTTTCCTGGTCTTCATTAAGCCGTGAGACAGCAGCATTGGTATATTTTTTATTTACAAAGCCATATTGGGTAAACTCCTTTCATATCTGTGCAATCTCCTATCACTCACCAACAGCTGTTATGATTTTCGCTCAACTAGATGGCTGCTCTACTAGGTACCCAGGATTTGCTCAGAACTTGGTAGAGCACACTGGTCATGAAATAACCCTCTGAACACACTACAGCTTAATGATTTTGCCTTCCTGGGAGAGTTCAAAGCTCTGATAAAAGTGTGTAACTGAAGAGTGCAATTGCTATTCCTAACATGGATTTTTTTATTATGTATCTGTTGTCTCTGGTCTGTTTTTAACATGCTCTATTTTATATTTTTTGAAACTTTGTAATGGTGTGCTACCTTGGCAAAGTCTCGCTCGAAAAAGAGATTTTTCATCTCAAGGGACTTACTGGTTAAATAAAGGTTAAATTAAAAGAAAAGAAAATAAGGATGCAAGGGTCAGAATATCACAAATTTGCAAAAAATTAACTGTGTGACTTAAAAGCAAAATCTCATGCAGTGCATAAATATTCACAGCAATGTGGTTAAAATAAATACATGAATAACTAAATAATATTAAAATGCACAATTTCAGACTTCAGCCTTGCTTTGAACACCACTTGGACCACCAGTCAATCTATGCATGAAAAGTGTTTTGCCTGCACCCTGCCTCCATACATCACAGTATCTTTCTTTAAACAAATCCTAAGCCCAATATCCACAAGCCTACTGAGCTATGCGCTTTCAAGCTCCTCTTCTTGACTTATTTTTTGCATTTATTATTTCCTCTCTCTCTGCTTGATACTTCATTTCCTCACGATTGACTGTAGTGTATACTTAGCCAAGGACACCTCTCTTCCGGATAGTATTTCATCATTGTTCATGATGATGGACTATTACAAACAGAGGGGGAGGCAACGGCACCACTCCTAGCAATCAAAGTTAAGATACAAAAAAACCTGCATTGATTTGCACCTGACCTTAAAGGTGAGTCAGCCAATATAGAGATATCCATCACCGAGTCTTGGTTACAGAGCACCGACCTTAAAGATAGAGCTCTTACCTAGCAAAACAAAGGTCAACAAAAACCTCCTGGTAGACTTCATTCGCTGCAAAGTATCCACACCCCTTACAAAACACAACAAAGACAAAAAGTAGTGTCATACATATATTTCATAAAGTCCAGAAAAAGAAAAAGAAAAGGGAATTAAAATTATATATTATGCTGAACATTGAACATAACCATTGATCAGAGGAAATGCGCAAGGTCAAGTAAAAAAAAAAATCCCTTTTGTTGCTTTTCTGTTGTCATACCTTTAGATCATGAATCTTCTGGGTCTGCACCATATCAAATCAGAGCTGCTGCAGCACTTAGGAGTTATATTTAGAGGTAATTTTTTTTTTTTTTAGAAATCCAAGCACTATTCTCTTAGATATATGACAAGCTGTACTCTGAGCCACAAACATAAAACGTGGAGGGAAGAGAAAATTATTTTCCATCAGCACAACCAGGAATACAACACTGGTGACTGCTAGGGCCTAGACAGCAACCTTAGTAGACAAAAATCTCAAACTGATGTCCCCAAAGAGAAGGATTTTATCTGCATGGCTGTGCTGCACCTTCACAATTCATACTAATAGAATGTACATAATCGCAGCCCCTCACTATGCTTGTCTGCATGCTTGATGAAAGGGAAACGGGCTTTCTAGAGAATGACTACTACCTCATGAGTGTGTCACTGCAATTTGGAAAAGGGCTCTGAAATATTCCATTTGGTGGTTTTAAATTGCCAACCACTGAGGTGAAAAATACTCAGATCAAATACACTGCCACTCTGAAACACAGCTGGCACGTGCGCAAATACACACACCAAGCACAAGGAAATAACAGTTTCCAGTAAGTTCTGTGTATGCGAAGCCAAGTATAATAACTGTTTCCCAACGTCTGCGTGCTGCTGGTGCTTTAGCTACCTCCCAGCAGATACAGTATTTTATGGCTAGACACCAATACCTCCTCAAAGTGTTACTGAGCCATATTGCACCTGATGCCAGGCCACCACTGTGAGAGCTGCTGTACAACACAAAACTGTGAGCCAACAACACATCTAATAGGACGCCTGTCTCTCTAGCCTCCAATCTTCCAAACAAACAATAACATCAACACTTCACTTTCCCTGAAAAGGGAAAATGAAAGAAGCTCTGAACAAGAATCTGTCTTTTTCTATCTAAAGACAACCACAGAGGCTGAAACAATAGTGAGTGTTTTTCACTTTCCAAGTAAACATATTCTTCCATTTAACAACCTGTTCACACAGCAAGGACATGCTTTTTTAGATGCAAAGCACCTTAATTATTTTAGTAACACTAGCACAAGTTAGGGCTACAACAAAGGATTATTTTCATTATCGATTAATCTGCCAATTATTTATTATTTTCTCGATTATCGTTTTGTCAAGAAAATGTCAAAAAATGAAATGCCCATCATACTTACTCTGCATCATCCCCTTGTTTTTTTTCTTTTTTTCTACAAATAAAATGTAGGTAAGACGCCCTCCCTTCCCCCTCTGATGAAACCTGGAAGATAGAGGACGCACAAGGACACTCCAAGCTGCGTGAACTATACTTGTCCCAGTATTCAGTAGAAAATAAATTTGTGTTGTAAAAATGCTTACATTTTTGCAGGTTAAAACATTAAATACAAGTACACACATATTAAAAAGACAACTAAAAACACCACAGTTGTAACATTCATTGCCTGTAGGTGGCACAATAAAGAAGCTATTACTTTCCTTGTCTTTTTGCTTATCAGTTCTAACCTTCTACTGCTCTCATTGCTTTTAGATTCTACAGGTTAGACTGGAACTGCAGATCTAAAACTGCTGCCACTGCAGCTCGATGATGTTGGCTTGGCCTTGGTTCAGCTCCTTCGTATCAGTGACACTGTGTGTCCTTGATAATGCTCTTATGACCAAAATTAGACCTGTTTTCAAACTGAGAATGGACATAGATGGATGAATAAATGCTTTAATAAATGCAGCTCCACATGCCAGGACCAAAGGCCAATGTACACAGCATGGAATCCTAAAATCAAATGATTAGTGAATCAATGATTTTTTTCTGTATGCACAGCAGAAGCCTGAATGTGTTTTCTCACATGCTACACTGCAGGAGAGATAATATTTTTGCTACTTAATTCTTGTTAGAAGAGGCTAAAAAACATAAAAACAGTCATGCCAACTGATAAATTAACAGCAATGTAGCCTTTATGGAGAAATCAATAACTTCCTAAACTGCTGATGTGAGAGCATCTCAGGTAACTGAGATTGTACAGCCTGCCTGTCTTGGTCTATTTTCTAACAAAATGGAATATGCAATCCCGAGTGCTGCCTCCCCAACACTCAACACACACAGTGGTGTAGTTGAGAGTCTAAACAGGTATCTGTTGAGCTATCCTCACCTATCATTTTAATTGCTGTTGAAATATGCTGTGGGAACACAGCAACCTCCACTAAGCCATCTACCTCCTCAATTACCTTCACATCACCCCACTTTGTATCTCTGACCGTGCTTTGCCCCTGCCTGCTCTCCTGTCACATATCAAAAATCCAGTCGACAGCCATGGACACAAGCAAGAGCAGCAGTCGTCACTGTGAAGGAAGATTCATATATGCCATGGTCACAGGTTATAAAGTGAATAATGCTGGAAATATATATACTGTGGATACAATTCTCAACAGGATTCATCAAAAAAATATCCAATGGTATGGATGCTTCAATGAAAACACAGGAAATACATATAGGATTTTATATGAAGCAATGTAGTTATTGGTTTATTAGTTCCATCTCCTTTAAAATAAATGGCATGTTGCATTAATAACTGTTAGTAAACACAGTTATTGCATGCATATATCCCTACAATGTAATTGCAAGTTTCTCACTTGTCAGGTTTTCTAGATTTTAACCACTGTATAGATATGGCTAAATAAATGCACACCTTTTTATCAGCGAATATATGCCTCCAGACAGTCAACATAGTTAAATCCCCTCTGAAAATGGCACCTGTGGTGCAGAAGACAGTCCACCTTGAATCTGTAGCCTTGACTCTGGAAGCAGCCTCTCCTCAACCTATTACATTTAATCTCAACAAACGGTGAGCTATTTTTCTTCCTGAAGACAAGATATTGCCAATCTCTCTCCCCCAAGAGTACTGCTTATATTAAAACTGATACCTGAGAAGAACTGACTTCATCAGAACCAGCAAACTATATCCAACCTTCGCAGGGACCTGTCAACAACATATAAGAGCCTGGCCCAGACCTAAAGCCATGGGAGAGAGGCCAGTGGGTGAGCTGAGAAGTACTTTGGTACACCACTAAGGCTATTCAGTGAGGTGTCAGCACTAACAGAGACATCAGGAATCCAGGGAGTAAATGTGATACTGTTCCTGTATCCTGGAAAATTGTAAATTGTTCCTTCCAGTTCCAGTTGAACCTAGGTAATTTTTCTGGAGACTGTCTACTTGTTTCTCATACTTCTACTCTTCTTCCCCTACTGTTGTGGTGGTGATCAAGAACCTGAGGGGCAGTGGGATGATGCCCCAAATTCCCTGCAGATAGTGTATAATTACACGGACAAATTGTAATCCTGATTAGCCCCAGCAGCCTTTCCAGCCTGTTTACATAATCACATTGAGAGAAAGTCTTCATCAAGGGCTCAGTGGCCAGATTACTGTCTGTGCAGAACATACCTGATTAGTGACTACCTGGTATAGATTTAAAAAAAAAAAAACAACAACTACATTTTAACAAAAATATGGAAGCTAGAAGAAGATTTGAGAAATACAGCGTAATCCTATGAACCAGAAGTGGCGTGAAACAACAGATGGACAATTTCAACAATCTGCCCACTATCATTAATCATGCTAATGTCAGTGCGGCAAACAACTCCTGTGGTGTCCCTACAACTTCCCATGACGATCATGTCCCCTCTTGCTTTTCCTTATCAGGTCACTACGGGGACTGTCCGGTGTAAAGAAGTCCCAAAAGACAGAAACTGAATATTTGAGTAGATTCTGATCTGCCAAGTACCATTTGAAATGGATATAAAGGTAAACATGTAAAGTAACATCACATTCATCCGTTTCAATAATAAATATTCTAATAGCCATAAACAATATAAACGGCAGATCCAGGAAACTGTGGCCTGAACTCCAATCTGGATCTTTGTCACTTACAATTTGAGAACATCTCTGCTCTCTCACATGATATCATCCACTGCTTACACAAGCATGTGTCATAAGAATGGGGTGCTCTCAGCTTTGTGACCGTTTCATTATTGGGAACTTGACTGATCATCATCTGAGCAATGGATGCATGTGACTGTCATAAGAACAGAGGGCAAAGCAGCTGTTGTACTGAAGAGAATATATAGCAAAGTGCTCGCTGTCAGTGTGAAGGAATTCAATTTGTATTTGACCTAGGTATGTTGCTCTGTTTAAAAACAAATGCAGTCCCTGCAATTTAGCTTCCTAACTTTGTGTCTGTGTCAAGCAGTTTTATACGTTCCCCAAGGATTAGATGACACAGTTGCAGTGGTTGTCCTCGGTTGTTTGGTAGTGGACTGCTGCAATATTATTTGTATTCAAAATAATTGTGCAGTTCTATTAATTCCAAAACTAAATTGCTAAATTTCACTAAATTCCACTTCAGGATATGTGTAGAGTGCCAAGAATCGGACAGGTGACTGAGATAACTTTGTGAACAGAGAATCAGAACTGTGCACCACCCACGCACAGGATCCTGGCTCAAAAATAATCTAATATGAAAAAGCACCTCTAGCAAACCGGTGTTGTACAAACTTTGCTAGATAGAGGGCTTTCTTTTTACGGCATCATTATCTTAGCAGAAGAAGTGAGTCACAGGCCAGATCTAGTAGATATCTTTTTACTTCTGCAAACATTGTGACAGTTGCCAGAGCAGAGGAACAACAGCTGTTCCATGGTTCTTCCTCCTCACCTTGATCTGTGTCACTATTTCCTTCACTTTTTTCCAAAAGAAGACCCAGGCCTCCTCCTCTTCCTCCTCCTTTCCTCCCTCCCTCCCCAATTCCTGCCTGGCTGGCTCCCTAATAAGTAACAGAACTAGGAGGATTGGCAGTGGCCTCGAGGTTTGACATTGCCACAATGTGGGTGGTGATGAAACAGCACTGCGCCCGACTCTGCTCGACGCGACTTGGCTCATTCTTGGTGGGCGCTGCTACTCTGAATGCTGCACATTTCATTCCACCCCCTATAGACTGACATGAGAATTACTCACAGGGTGAACAATCTGCATGTAAATTGAAATCTGTGAGTGCCCATACTCAGACACATGTACATGCATTCACACACACAATGCCCCTGATGTAGGCTACACACACGTACATGGAAAAGAAAAAACATTTTGAGTGCTGGAATTGGATTTTCTTTTTCTCTTTGGTTTTAATTTGAGCTGGAAATGAGAATTCCACACAGTAACATTAAATATATGATACACACAAACAAGGAGAAACACACACATACACAATTCTCAGTGTTTGTAATCATCATGTAACTGACATTGCGAGGAAGCAAGAAATAGATTTTTATTTATTCTGTATTCTGTAAATGCTGTTTAAATGTCAGTGGACTGTGAAGGGGCACATACTTGCAGTGCGATAAATGAGCAACAATTGCTTTGACTTTACTTTTACAGAAGCTGTAGTAGGCCTATGTAAATAGCACGATTTAAATGACTTTGGTAAACAAGGGTATGAAAGACAGAGGTGGTCAGAAAGTTAAGTACAAAGTCTAAGGATTTTGTTGCTTCATATAGTAAAAAAGCATTATCAGAAAAATGACATTTTAGTAGTGCTAAAATTTTCATTGGTCTGAATTAAATTAGCTGAAAAAACACAAAATTAGGGGAAAAACACAACCAGCAGCCAGCGGTTACCTCACCAGCAACTGCGAGTATTCAAATGGACAGACCCTGAGAAAGAGCCACTAGAATACTAACAAGACCACCTTACACCTGCCTGCACTGGCAAGTCCGATAAACACCAGTCGACAAATTGGTTCCACGCTACTAATTGCCTCGGCCCCCTAAATGGTTCCAGTAACATTTCTTGGCCTGTCGCAAATCCCACATAAATACTTGAAAACTCGACCCAGAAAAGAGAAAACGCGGACAGCGCTACCCTAAATATATTAGAGTCTCTTAACATCCTATAGGAAATCTGCAGTGCATGCACTTGCGCCTCAACAATTCACTAGTTACCCTACTAAGCAAAGCAGCTCACGTAGGCTGTTAGAAGAAGCGTAGGCTACCGCAAGAATATCTATTGAGTGACTCAGTCAAAGCCTGCACTGAGCGCAAAACCCGGTGAAATGCGTCCCTTAAAACTCCATCCAGTAAACCGTGGTAGCCCATGTTGCGCACGTCTGTAACGTTAAAGCTTTTTGATTTCTCGCACGCACGCACGCACACACGCACACAAACACACAGGCACGCCAAGCGCATCAGAAAACACAGAGAATTGCTGCAGTGGCTCGTACCTTTCACACAAGTGAACATCAGTGAAAAGATGAGATTCCAAAAAACAATTCCCGTCCTAATCCTCATCGTTTTGGCTTGAACAAAGTCCCCTCGGCCACATTTAACGCATCTCCTGTTGAAAATGTCCCGTAGTTCAATAGATCCGTCGTAGTATCCGTCTCTGTAAATCCCCTTCATGTTCGTAACTAAACCATGTAACCTATAGCCTAATTTTTCTTTCTGTTGGGTTGAAGTAGATTCCCTCTCCCTTCTCAGAGGAGAAACAGGCAGCAGAGCCGCCCGCCGCGTTATGTCAGCTGACAGGAGAGAAGTGAGCAAGACTGAATTTTAGGATAGGACCACAGCAACCTGGACGAGGGCTCAACCATCTCTGCTGAGAGGGGCATCAAGTGTGAGGATCTCTGGTTCTGCGCTCTCGCATCTGCTGTTCAACGTCTTTCTCTTTGAATCCCTATAAACCGGCCGAGGGCGGAGAGAGGAGTCTAGGCTACAATTTGAATGCTGTCCATATCGATCGGCAATTGAACCACGAAGAGTGAGAGAGAAAAGGTGGCGAGGACGGGGTTGGGGGGGTGTAGTGTGAGAGAGAGCGTCCTGTGTAAGTATGATGTGGTTGATGAGTGGGTAACAAATCATGAAGTGGGAACAGTGAGGTGTGGGTGGCAAGGGAGGAGGAGGCACGTCTTTATGGGAAGGATGTAAATCCGGAGAAAGAAATTAACTCTGTTAATGACAGCATGTGGTTTATGTGAGAGGGGAAGGGGGGTGAGATGAGACTCAGACAGGCAGCATCCCGTCCTGAAAGCTGAAAGAAATTCGCCTGGTAGGCAATCCCTCCATAACTCTGATTTTCATTTTGGAGATCGAGCAGAGCCGTTATTGGGAGTGATGGGACTGGGCAATTTGCAATGCAAAGATGGGATGATGACGGCGCAAAGCGCAGCTCAGCTGCAGTGGGGCTCTTCTGCCATCTAGCTTTGGAAGAGTCACCGACCTCTGCTTTGATATGGAGAGGAAAAGGGGGAGCAGTGAAGTGAGAGGCCGTGATTGCAAATAGAATGAACATCATCCGGTCTGAAACACATTCAGATAGGGTTTCTTCAAGAGCTGATGACTCTAATAGTATCTCCTTGCTTCCCCTTTTTCATCAAAATAGTCTCTGGATACTTATAGCTTTGAAGAGCCCAGCAAATTGAAGTTTCTGCTGGCTGTGATCTGTTAGCGCTAGAGAATAGAGCTTGGATATCAGGTGAGGTTTAAATCAAGTATGTGTGTATAGCTTTTGAATATTGCCTACTTAATAATTGTACCTGCAATGATCTCCATAGAAAGCAATATCCTGTGCCCTAGTATTGGCAAGATTTATTAGCATAAAGTCAGCAGGGTTAAGTTCATAAGGAAACTTAATAAATTAACTCTAAGCTTCACTGTGTATTTGAGGCAAAGCCAAAACGGGCACTTCTCAGTAACTTCCAGTGTGAGAGCTGTCCATGGTGCTGAACGTCTGCTTGGAAACTGACTTATGCTTTCAACATTCCCCACCAAAGAAGACTGCACATCAGAATAATATAGTAATTTGTTTGGATAAGAAAACAGACAAAACATTTGCTCCTTACCTAAAATTCCACTCTAAAGTGCAAATCTGCTTTGCAGATAATCATCTTTTAGCATGTTTTTGTTCTGTGTCCAAGGTTAGTTGGCTAGACAGGGTAAACCTCCCAGCCCTACCTCTGCTCTCCCTTGGGAGAATAAATGGGAGAAAACAGCTTGATCCTGCTCTAATCTCTGCTAATTATAAGGCAGCAGAGGGCAATGGGATTGCTGTCCTTTGGCCAAATATTCAGAAAACATCATTTAACTCTGGAGGCCAAATGGTGATAAACATTTATAATTGTAAAGCCTTGAGATTTATTTGTGCCATAAATAGCTGTAGCACTTTATGGCCTTTGTATTTTGTGAATTACATTTCATTCTGTATTTATTGTGTACTTGTTTGCTCAATGAAATGCTTTGTAGCGCTTTGTGAAAATCTCATTTTACACGTTTCTGTCGACAGCTTGATATTAATCTATCTCGTGCTACCCTTACAAACTGAACCGCTACCACATGAGCGATAGATTTGTATCCTCGCTCCATTTCTCTCTAGAGTTGTTTATCTCAATGGTTTATGCAGCTGAGGCAAACCACTGCGTATCTGCCAGTGTGAAGTGGAAGGTCCCTTATTCCCTCCTGGCATCAGAATTCTTCAGGTGTCTACAGGCCCAGTGGAGGCTGCTGGGAATGAATTGAGGCACCCGGCAGCTTGTCTTTACCACTGTAATCGACAGGTGAGCCCAGGAGAGTGGGCTTCAGTCGTACTGATGCCTCTCGCCAGCTCTCGCTTGCTGCTTGATGAGCAATCACACTGCCTCTTCCCTGATCCTCCTGTTATTTGTGCGTGCATATCTGTGTGTTTCCATGTCTATGTGTTAACAGCTCATACATGCCAAATTGAACATATACAGTGTACTCTTGCACATGCATGCATTCTGTGTGTATGGAGGCATCTTTGTGGAAACATTTGCATGCTTTAGCTCATACTGAAAGGGAATTCATGTGTTGAATGCACTTTTATGTGTTGGCCACTGCACCAAGAAGAACAGAACCAGTCAGCTAATCAGCCAGATAATCAGCCAGTTGACTGAACAGTCAGTCAGACTGTTTTCCCCTCAGGGACTTGGGCTGTACTTGTGAATCTGGGCAGCATGTTCTGATAAGCAGCAGCCATGTATGATAACTGAAGCCTGGGAAGGTTTTTGTGTCACACAGGGGCCAAAAGTCTCCTGTCTTCCCAGAGGGGGTCTTGTGGGGGGTTAAGACAGGTGTCTGTGAATGTGTGTATGCATACTGTATACGTGTATGGTATGCATGAGTGCATGCACATGTGTGAATAAAAGCGTCAGACTGTGTGTGAGTATGTAACACGTGTGCCCTCCAGGGATATGAACTAAACTGTGTGTGTATGCCTGTTTGCATGTACATGTGCTGTGATGCCTGTATGCCTTGGCATACATCTAAGTTGGGTTATATTTTATTTGTGTGTGTGTCTGTTTGTGTGTGGGGGCAAAGTGCAGCTGGTAGGGGGCTGATAGAGTCACTGGGGTTGGATTAGCTGCCTTGACTTCCCCAGAGGAATGTGTCTGAATCTGGCTTCTCTCACACACTGGCGCTAATCCACTGCTGGGTTCTGCTGCTCCATTGCTCTGGTTCTGCTCCCTACAGCACCCACGGGGCACTGGGAGGGTGTGTGCAGGTGAAAGGGGTAGAGGGGAGATATCTGTGCAAGTGAGCAAGACGGTAGTGGGGGATGGGGATGGATTAATGAGTGATGAAGGGCATTTGGGTCATAAAAAAGATGTTTTATATAAAAAACATGGAGTCCAAACAAATGTCCATTTACCATTGCATAATTGTCGCCATGCTTGCATGTACATGTGAGCACTATTGAGTGCACTATTTTATGTTCTAATAGATTCAGCCACCATGCTAGTGTGGATAATCTTAGGTCCATTCCACTGCTTGGGGATGATGGCCCGTCAGTGAATAATGATTGAAATAGAGAAACAGGGACAGGCTTTTCCCTTTACCCAAAATCAATTGTGAGGTGTAATGTAAAATGGATCTTACAATTACGTAAAAGTGCACCTTCACACCTTATCCTGTAGCTCACTGACAAAAATGTGCATCGACAGTTTCACTGGCATGCCTGGCAAGATCATCGTCAGCCCAACGCTAGCACTTTAGCTCAGGGCAACGCTATGAGTTATGAGTCATGGCAAATGGTTCAGTCTGAATAAATATGGATAAAAAGTGACATCAAGAGCATTTTTGATCCATTTTTAGACTAAGAAAAGCTTCATTAAATATGAATTACACAATATTTTGTCTTTTCCTTACGTGACATTTTCCGTACATATAAATGCATACACTTTCTCTGTTTCATCTCACTCTCCTCTCTCCTAAATATCACCACCTTTACCTTATTACTCCATGTTCACACGCTTCTGTCTTTTGCTGATTAGGTTCTATATAGGTTTCAGATCTCTGCTGACTGAGACTGCTCATGTGCTTTGTTCACACATTTGACATTAAACATTCTTAAACCTTTTATCTTCTGAGGAAAGGTCTGAAATAGTAGAGACAGAGAGGGAAGGAAGGGAAGGGGGAGGGGAGAACAAGGAGTTGAGAGAAAACAAGGGTTAAAGGTATTGGTTGAGGGATGGTGGCAAACATAAAGGTGAGAGATAGAAAACAGATGTGAGTTGAAGAGAGCGAGAGAAAGACAGGGAAGGACAAACAGGCAAAAGGAGGGCAGAGTGAGGATGAATCAAGGTTGTTGGCATTGGGAAAAAAAGAGGAAGAGAGACAGAGGAGAGGAGCATTGGTAAAGCATTATAATAAGCAGGTGGAAAAATACATTTGAGGAGCACAGAAGCCAGAGCAACAAGGAAAATGTAATGAATAGCGAATCTAACTGGATACCAAATAAATTGGTTTATTAAAGAGATAACATATTTTGGGTGAATAGCTAATACAGTATATGGGCCAGGAAGCTTGGAAGTAATTCAGTATTTCTTTCATTTAAGATGAAGAATATTTCAGTGAATGCTTCACAAACTGTGTGTGTTTACACTTAAGGTCAAACAATTTAAATGGGATAATTATCAAGATGGAAAGTGTTTCCATTCCAACAATAATTACTATAACTACAGACAGTTAAAAAAACAAAAAACCCCAAAACAGTTGTTGCCAAACTGCAGCATACCCAACTTCAAAGATAGTCTCATCATATATTGAAATGTAGAATGAGCAGTCTGGTGATACACAGACTTAATCATATGAATAAAAGATCAAAGGGAAAAACTGCTGATTGAGAGAGGAGGAGGAGAAAATAAGCAAAAGCTAGCCTTTTGATTTTCTCCACAGAGGGAGAAAAAATGAGTTAAACACCTTTTTTTTAGGAAAAATGTTGTGTTTGATTGTAAGTGTGGAGGAGAGACTTGTAAATGTACTGGTTGGTATTAAAAATGTGCTGGGGTTATTGAGTGAGAGGTTTTCTGATAGTCCACAACATAATCTGGTATTCATGACAGCCAAGGCTAATCACACTGTGAAATGCCAGACTTACCTACACTGACTTAAGTGTTGCTGAGCTTAAATAGCATCTTTATGACGGAGCAATAAACACACAACCATTTGAGACAGTAGAGATGGGCAATTTATGCATCATGCAACTGTAAGTATGAGGTTTTTTAATGCGTTCGTTCTATATTATCAAATTTTCATCCCTGCTGAGAGAAAAAAAAAAACCATTTGAATTCCCTTAAAATGGTTCTGTTACACAGTACTTCTTTCAATGATGTGACTGGAAGAGCTACATTATTTTTACATGTTGTCAGTATCTCACTGCCAAGCTAAAAAAAAAGATGAATCACATGATGTGCTGTGTGCTTGAGCACGCCGGATTCATGTGTAAAAAAGAGGCAGATTACGGATTTTATTTTTTAGAGCAAGCATCACTTTTTGCAGAGCACGGTGCAAAGCTGAGGCAAATCTAGTATCCTGCTAAGCAGCTTAGTAATTCCTATAACACTTAGTGTTGCTCCCAAGGTGAAATGCATGTCTGTCAGAGCAGCTCGCTACATTCCTTATAGGTCAATGACTTACCTGAGGCTCAGGCTCCAAACACTTCCTGTTTCAAGTGATGGTTCAAGGGTATCCTGGTGGCACTGCAACTTTGCATACCATACATTCCTCACCTGTCATTGCCTTTATCTTACCCATCTTCACTGTGACTCGGCTACTGTGCATTCTCAAGTTGGAATGAAAATAATCAATAGCTCAGTTAAATTACACCATAAAAAATACGTTTCTTTGCCTCCAGCAAGAAACATGGTGTGATATTGCATCAGCTTATTTTGAACATTAATAACTCTGCTTACCAGATTTTTTCATTAAAGGAAATTAAAAGTGTACATATCCATGGGTAATAAATTTATGTACCATGAAATGAAGGTGAAGTGGTCAAAAAAGAAGGTTAATATGGGAGTTGAGCAAGATTTTTTATGATAGCAGTCTCAAAGAACAATACAAGATCAATAATTTCACAGTCTAACTATTAATGTATAGGAAACTTCAATTTGATTTGAAGCTTCATGTTTGAAAAGGTGGGTAAGAGAAATAAATAGTAAAATAATACAATACAATGTACAATATATTTTGGTGTTTAAAAGGAACAAAAAGGAACAAATCAGTTTTCTGTTGAAAATGAAGCCCATTTTGTGCAGACGCTAATGTAAGAGCTGAACAGAGCTGAAAATGGGTAGGTTGAGCTAGTGGGTTAGATGACTCATATCTACACAAAGACATTAATGTGATCATACATTTAACTAATTTCCTGTGTATCTGATAGGAGAGAGCACATAGAGAATGAGGTAAAAGAGCCAGGTTACTGTACGGTCAGAACGTTTTATTTATGCTGAGTCAGATGTTGGGTAAAGATATCAAAATTATTCCTCGAAATGGAATTAAGATACACGTGAGACTTTAGTATTATATACAATGTGAATTCATTAACTAATTCTGGAGCTGATTTGCTGCATGAAGCAGTTTCTAACGCTATGTAATAATATTTATATTCTTATGAAATGAACTCAAGATAACAAATGTTTGCTCAAGTGGGATTTTCAGATGTCGCAGAGCAGATAGTGATTTGATTAGAGGTGAGGAATGAGTCTCCCTGATCTAGCATCAGATACATACATATACATAAACCTGCTGAGTCAAGCTGTGCCTTGTTTTCCAGCAGATTATGTTGGTGTAAGTTAGGTAAATTTAGAAACTAAAACTGGGACATTTTGCAAAGATACAAATCATCTGTGCCTGAAATCCAACAGGTGGCAGCTGAACATGTTCTGGTGAAATGGCCAAAAGAGACCAAAAAAAGATGTGACGCTCCACAGCCTTGTTATCTGTTTTTTTCTGTGGTATGGGAGAGTCTTACATCTTACCTCCATAGAATTTATGTTGCCTCATACCTAGGGCAAGTTGTGCCAAAAAATGGGTCATATTTCTAAAACTGCTTTAAATTCATGTTTTTGTGTTAGTTTCCATGGATGCCCAGCAACCTTAATTATACACAATTATTGTCTGAGGTGAGTGCACATTTATTTAGCTGTACTAGCACAAAATGTGAAAAGCAGATCCATTTACCGTGTTCTCCCCATATGGCTTTGAACATTAACATCTGTTTATTGCATGGGAAATTGCAATTTAAAGACATGATTTCGGAACACATTTGCATTTTACATGTTTGTATTTAGGTTAGATTTCTACCCAGGGTGACTTACAGTGAAAATAACAGTGTAATAAGCCTCAATTCCCAGATCCTCATAAGAACAAGAAACCATACTTAAGAGTGCAAAGGTTGGGCCCTTTTGGTTCTAACAATACCCGTGTGACCATAAAATGATTCTGTTGGCTTGAAATGGAAGGAAAAGAAATAGAATAAGTGCCGGACAGAGAGACGGAGGGGATATTTTGAGAGAGCAATTAGAGTCAGTAGAGGAGAGAGGATATGATTCTGGGAGGAAGGTGATGTGCAGCCCTTCTTGAGACAAGTTTTCAGCCTGCAGTAGGAGACATACTTTATCACTCTTTTCCCCTCTGACGGGAAATTTGCAAAATTCAGGACATTATTTGGGCCCCTAAGCTCACTACACAGAATCACAATCAATTGAAGGTGTAAAAGGGATGCAGCTGGGATTGTTTTTGGTTGTATTGAAATAAAGTGCACATTGATTGTGGCATGTGATTGAATTCCATTTTAATGCAATTTAACCAGGTGCCCTGAAATGTGTGCATTTTCGTTTTGCCTTTGCTTAAATACCAAATTGCAGCAATCAAGACCTAATCTCCACATTCCCATTGTGATTGCCCTTTGAAATACCAATTAGACTTGTTGTGTTTGATGAATGAAAACAGCCTGATATATTTGTTCTGGATTTCATCTTTGTCTGTGTCAGAGAGCCAAGAGTGGAAACTTCCCAGTACCACTGGAGAGAAGCGAAGTGCAGGAAAAGTTTTTGGTGTTAGTCTTGAGTTGAACTCAAAGCTTCAAGTCACGAGTCCAACTCATTTCTTTCTCCCAAAGTTACCAAGAAACTACAAATGAATGGCCGCTTTACTTCCAGGAACAAATCAAAAAACACTGAAAACAAGGCTCCTGGAAAACTTGCTAAATTTATCTGAAAAGAAACTGAGGAGAGCATTTACTGATGTGAGCTTGAGAGAATGTGAGATTGTGAGCCAATTATTCGTGCCTGATTGGGTGAGTGAAAGGCATGACGCAGCATACACAGAATAGGTTTCCCAAATGAATTTGCTGAATTTGACTGTTTCAGGCTTGTATCCCAGCCTGTCGTGCCCAGTGACTGTGGTGAGCAAAAAAAGAAAAACTTCTCCTAAACTACAAAAATGAATCCCTATAGCAGCTTCAGGAAAATCCCCACTCACATCTGGATCTCTCTTCCGTCCACACAACCCCCCATTGTTTTCCTAATTGAGCTTATCCTCTGTTCATGATCACTCTAGGCTGCCTTGTTTTTGTGCTTCTGGCTTCTGTTGTGCTTCCTCCTAGATTCCTTGTGTAGTGTGTGTTTTGTGCCTCCTTACTTTTTCCTCACTTCCTGTATTTATTGTGTTTTGCCGAGTGCTGATGTCATTTTGCATCACGTCTCTATCTAGTTTTGCTCCTTACTGTTGAGTGTTTGCGTCCACCAGAATATCTTCAATACCCCAATTCTTTTTGCTTCTTTGTTGTGCTATTGCTGTGAATAAATGTTGTTTAACAGACAAATTGAACCACCCCCATCATTTCTACAAACAAGACATTGCAGAAATGTCACCAATTGAAGAAAGAAATCGTGACTTCTATTTGACAAATAACTAAGATAACATATTTAAAAAAGAATTGCCACATCATAGCTAAGCACACCAGTGTTTAGATTTAGTCACAATGTGCGTCAAGAGTCAACAACAGTTTGAAGGAGTATTTGACTAAAATACTTCCAAGGATGTTGGATATTGACTAGTTTTTCAGGTAAAAAGGAGAACAAAGACATAACATTTTGAAAATAAGCTGTGAAATATACTGTATACATACATTTTTTTATTGTCTTTGGACTGAGACAGATGTAAATAAATATATTACCGTGCAAGACAGAGGTTCTCTAAATGATTGTCTCATAACATCTCTATGGATCATATGAAATTGTGTATTCCATTTTTCAGTTTTATTCTCCAGCTTCACCTGAACTAATGCAACCAGTAAATCCTGTCGGTTATGAATGAATTTTAGTTGTAAATCCCTTTGCATTTCCTACTACAAAATGTATCTGTGGCAAAACATCTGGGCAAAGGAGTTTACAAAGGAGTTTGTATTTGTACAAAGTACAATATATGCACATATTGTGAAGTGAGAGAAAGTGATTTTGGAGCAGTATGTTTTTTCTTCTCATGGAAACACAACACGTAAACCTTACATTCATTACTATGGCCTCTCAAATCCTACATCTAACAAGTTGTGAAATTCACACACTCATATTTCTGCTGCGAGTGCTGCAGTAAAAACACATTACATACGCATACATATTGCTACAAATAATACCTAAATATCAGAGCATGTTTTAGAAGAGTGAAAACCATTTCAGCACACATTGATGGAGGAGAATATTGTGGTCCGTAAAAAAATGAAAAAGATACTTGAAGCTGAGCTGGCTGCCATTAGTGACTCATGGAAAAGCTTCGTTCAAGACCATTTCTGTGCTGCTGTGAACCAATAGCAACTAAAATGTTTTATCAAGTTCCTTTTTGGACAGCTGTGACTGAAGGAGCATGCTGCAGCACTTTTGTGGCAAACAGCTGGCTGGGGATGGGTCTGTGCAGTTTGAGCAAGAGCCTTGATTGAGGTTAGATTTCCCAAGGATTGAACTCAGAGCTGCTATTTTAAAGGCAGCGGGCACCTCTCCTGTCTGCAAAGATTTGTTGATGCATGTGGAGATGAACTGAGACAAGATGGGGGAACGGGATTTAAAGAGAGGTGTAGGTACTGGGCTGAAAGAGCAAATGGAGCAGTTAGAATTATGTATGATGGCTTGCAGAGCCAAGCTGTGACCTCAGTGAACCAGCAGCTGGGGCTGCCATTTATAGCTGGTACATTTCTGATTACTTAAATGTACATGATACATGATCCTTGGAATCTTCATTCACCAGGGTTAATCAGGGTATATCACAATCATTGAATAGATTCTATCAAAGGTGCCCTGTGGAGTTTTCTTTTAAACAAACAAAAAATGTGTTTGTCCTTGTGTGTATCATTGAGCTAACAAATTTTCTGTTGAATGCATTTCCTTCCTTGGAAAATGTTAGCAAAGCTGATATTTAAGTATTTTAAATCCAGCATTATTTACATCCATGTTTACTATCTCCCCAGAATGTTTTAAATTCAGTCATTCTACTTTCATTTTAAGCTGCTACATAAACACAAACATGAATAGTGTGTTTAATTTTGATACATGAATATGTATTCTCTCATAATATACGGTACCACACCCAGACCAATGACTTTACAACATAACCACTAATTCCATCTTTATTTTGCCACACAGTGAAAATCCCTAGAGATACATTTCCTAACTAAATGGCCCTTTTTTCACAGCAGACATTTTGCCATGTCATAGCAGGAAAAGCACAGGTGTTACTAATAACATTAACAATGACTCTGTTCTGTTCAAGTGTCCCATTAAGCCACAACAATGAGCCAGCATGAACAATACCAGGACCCTGAAACTGAAGCAATTAAATGGAATTCAGCCATCATTAAGTTTATCATTTACATCTGTGCTTTTCCTACTCTGACGGGTCAAACAGTCTTCAGTGAAAAACGTAAATGTACATACAGGTCTGCTTTTACTGATTAGTTGGTTATGATTTGACATCTGAAATGGCTATAATATTATTGCCAGTATAAACACCGGGCTTCCTTAAAGAGTGGAACAGCGACACTGTACCTTTATATTCTTTTGTAGCACTAAATTCATATTTTCAGGGATTTTAATCTTATAATAGGCAGGTGGATGTCTCAAAACCTCTGCAACGGGTAAGTAAGAAAAATGTATTTTTTATCATTTTCGTGAACTGGCCCTTTAAATTTTGCAGAACATCCCTTTAAAGAGCTGTTTCCTGAAGCTCTTTAGAAATGTTATTCGATCTTTTCTATTGCTCTTGTAACATTATACTCTAAAAATTGTTAATATGTGGGATGAAAATAAACAAAAGCACTTTCAAACGTGTCTAGAAAGTTAACAATGAATATCTATCATTGGAGTGCCTTAATCTCGTCTCATCTCACTGGAAATGTTTTAGCCCCAAAATAAACCAAAGTTTATTTATTGTTTATTAACTAATTAAGCACAAAAACAGAAACACTTGGCTTGAATAACAGAACATCGTCGGCATATGAGGCTTCTTTTTTCATTGTATGACTGTAGAGATCCATGTGTTAATCTTTCTTTGATCATAATCAGTCATGCAGTGGAGTGAGTGAACAGCATTCATGGCAGCAGAGTAGGCGGACTAATGCTCTTTATGGAATTATGGGTTGGATACACACATACTCTCTACACACACACACTCATACACATGGCCATTTTGTTCTCTCTCTCTTTCTCCTTTCCCTTCTTCTCCTCCCTGCCTCCTCCTGAGCTCGACAACAGAAGGTGGCTTATTGAACAGAGCTCTGGGGCGGGAACACACTCCATCATTTCAAAATGAAACAAGTCTCATTTTTCTTATTCTTTTTTAGTCTCCTTCTAACTCCAGTTCTGGAGACCCTTTCTGTTCTTCTCTCTATTTATTCCTTTCTTTCATCTCCCCCACATTTATATCATATTGTTTCTTTCTACTCTCTCTCTCTCTCTCTCTCCTTCCCTCCTCCTGTCTCCTCTGTCTGTGGACCAGGTAATTCCCTCTGCATCCTCCTCTGGGCAAACGAGATGACCCACTGCTTCCTAATTACCTCTGCACTCTCCTATTCTTCCACCATTATTCTATTAGTATCTACTACATAATAATCATCAGGGTGGAAATTGGATGTAATAGCTTAGAGCAGAATGTGGTATGAGCAAGGATGCAGGAGACAATTAAATGGCCTTAGTTCCAATTCAGTCAAGTTCATGTTAAATAGAATTATTAATGTTATTTGCAACAAGTGAAGGTAATTTTCTACACTGTAGTTCTAAATAATCTCCTGCTTTGTATGTATATAGTGACTGGTGTGAAGGAGGGTATCCCATAATAAAGGGAAGGTGGAAATGTATCCTTTTCTTGTCCACCATTGTTCCTGTTGAATGTGACAGATTTCAGTAAGTGGGATTGAAAATGGCATGCTTTAGTGAACTCCACAGACAATCCCCTTTACCTATATTACATAGACAGGCTTTAATAGTGCTAGCAATAGTACATTCAGATTTTTTACAGCAGGATATTTAAAAGTCAACGTCTGAGTGGAGCACCAGATAAGCAGTATTCCTGTCTACAAACATGTAGACTTAACACATAACATATTATAAAACAAACTGAACACAAAAAGCAATTATAGGCAACAAAAGCTAACATTTCTGCTAGCAAGATGTTTAACTGCCTGTGGTTCATTACCACTGAGGGTTAATGATGAGATTTACAGTGAAACTTATCTGAACTGTTGGCTGGCAAAGATTCTTAGGGACCAAAGTTTAAAAGCTATCAATTACTTGGTCCACCTTCAGAGGCTAACCTGCACTGCTGAAAATGATAGGACACACCCTACTGAGTGAGTGCAACTACAGTGGGGCAAAAAAGTATTTAGTCAGCCACCAATTGTGCAAGTTCTCCCACTTAAAAAGATGAGGGAGGC
>LKNJ01001003.1:0-112472 GCA_002120245.1 Maccullochella peelii
GGCCTCCCTCATCTTTTTAAGTGGGAGAACTTGCACAATTGGTGGCTGACTAAATACTTTTTTGCCCCACTGTACTGTGACAAAGAATCCGAACTGCATGCAGGATTAGGAATCATTTTTTCACTTGATGGATAATGGATAATGATGTGAACATTGTTATGGACTTCTTTTCTGCTTTGACAATGTCATCAAAAAGGGCCATCAGAAGAGGAGCTGTTTCAAAGAGAGGGGGATGACATCTGTTTGGAGAGAGGGGGGAGGAGGAGGAGAGAGGAGGGAGGGCAGAGATGGGAGGAGAGACTGCAAGAGAACTGGGAAAACTGTCTGGTAAGTCAGCAAACATTGTGTGTGTGTATAATGTGAAAGATATACAGTAACACGAGAAGAACTGAGACAGAGATTTAGGGAGGGAGGGAGGGAGGAAGTGAAGGAGCAAAAAGGAGAGAAAGAGGGAGACGGAGAGAGGAAGACCCTGACATTTCTACCACCTGTCTCTTCTCAGGAGTTAAATCTGTCCTACCAGGACTTGGGTGACCCCTTCCAGCAAGAGAATTTCCTCCGGATCCTCCGCCGGTTGATCCGTGTGGAGAAACTACAACTGGTCGACAACTCCCTCACCAACCTGAGTTCTGTTCGTCTGCCAAGGTATGAACCACACTACCCATACTGCACCTCCCTCCAACTCACTCACACCTGTAGGAAAAATCTTAACGGTACTGGAATGTAACTCCCATTCTAATCTAATCACAGAAAATGGAGACGGCCAACATTATATCAAACATTTAATTCAGAGTGCTACAGTAATACATTTTCTAAGAAGTAAAGTCACGTCACATTGTCTTTAGATGCTTAAATTTGAGTTGGATCTGTAGTCGGATGTTTCTTCTATTTCCTTTGCCACGTGACATAATAATTGGTATCTTTTGAGCACTCTTTACTGACTCATGTAAACGTGACGATTGTCAGACTCTTAAAGCTGATGCACTATGGCTGATATCTATCATAGGATCACTCATTTGTGTGCTAACTTGTGTTTTGCCACAGCAAATGGAATCTTTTCCTAATATTGAACTGGCTTTTTTTCTTCCTTTTATGCCTCCTTCAACCACTATAATGGTATTTTGGGTGACAATTACCACAAAAAGAAAGCTAAGCCTTATTTATGCTTCCATTGGGCAGGTGCAGAATGCTAAACCTGCAGCGTAACCACCTGGTGTGTCTGCGTCAGCTGCCAAAGCTCCCAGCAGTGGAGCACCTTTGTCTGTCTGAGAACGCCATCGGCTCCCTGGGGGGACTGGGAGCTCTGGGGAACAGCCCACTCCGCTCCCTCAACCTGACCCGCAACCCAGTGACCTTCACTCAGGACTACCGTGCATGGTGAGGAGACAAAGATGGCTAAGGGAGAGAGTGCATCAAAGCAAGGGACAGAGACAGTAAAAGGAGAATGAATAGTTTTTGTAAAAAGAAACATATAAGGTTGATTTTACTCATTCTCTCATTCTCTCTCTGCTTTCGTCTCTGTGCAGTGTTTTCCTCTGTTTGCCAAAGCTAGAGATCCTGGATGGAATCCCCAAGCTGCCAGAAGACTCTCTGCCCACCAGACTACAGTTCCCAGAAACCACCAGGATGTGCAACATTTTATGACATTCTGATTCTTCCATGGATGGATGTGTACGTAAGTCAGTTCCCCCAATCCTACAACACTTACTGAAGCGATGACAAGGCTTCAGCAAAGCACAGCAAGCGTCGTTGCGCTGAAAGTTTCATAGAGCTGTTCACAGGAAAACCTCTGGTATTGAGTTATTTATAGTTATTTGTAGTCACAACTGTTGCCTAAAAACACTTTTTAGATCACACAGTCACAGGAAATGTAATGGTAATGTGCACCAAGGCCATGCAAAATGTTTTTTATGTGTAGTACCAATTACAGTATAAACATATTATTATTATTGATATGTTTGTAAGTCAGATTTTTATATATCCTGTACACATATTTTGATAATAAATAGAAAATATCAAGTATTTTGTGCTGTTTTTTGCATCCATTTGCGTTCAGCTTTAAACTGACTGTGGGGCAGTACAGAGACACATACAGTATATATTGAATGGTTATGACGAACTCTGGCTTTGATGGAGGGAAAGAGGGAGAAAGCGAGTCATATTGCTACATGACTCATCCTTACCAGCTCGACATCCCTCAGGACTTTGCTGAGCCAACACACTCACTCTCCTCTATCTGCCACAGGCTGCACCAAACATACATAGGAGAATTTATTTAGATACAACTGTGTTGCTGAGCAGAAACGCAATCACAGTCAGATTTGATGGACTCCCGAGTTTTTAATGGGTAGCTGTGTCTTTAGTGTACATCTGTAATATATGAGAAGAGAAACAGGACATCCGCTTTCGAGGCTTATCAAACATTTAGTGTCCAGACTCCCCAGGATAATGGCCTCTTGTGTCCTCTGACTGACTGACTGGGTAATGACCCATGAGCCTCATGCAGCAGGTCACACACACACACACACACGAACACACCAATAAAACATGTACACAAAGACTAATCCGTGGTAGCTTGCAAAGCTTGCAAAGTGTGTGCACTCTAAACTGTAAAGTGCTTTGGATAAAAGAAGACATACATACCGTCATACGTGACACACACTGCCCCCTCCTGTCAGCTGGAGTTGATTTATTCATATGTTGCAGGATATTCTTTAATAGGGGTTTCATTTTCAGGCTGCACCTGAAACATAAACACACTTTCTTATCTGATATTGCCAAACACAAGCATGAATACTGCCACGCATGCACCCAGGCAAGCACCCGCGCACATAACACACGTCTCAAGTATGAACTGGGGCACACAAACAGCACTTGCCATCTCTTCCCTCACAGTAATGCGGAGAAAAACAATTTAAGCAGCCGATATCTCTCTAACAAGCGTACAGCCAGGCACAAACTACCAGTTACATGCCTCACTGGGATTCATTTAAGTGTGGAAGATTGTGCAGTTGCGTGTTATGTGTGTGTAGAGATGGAGATAGGACTAAGTCTGCAGCTGATGAATGTGAGGTCATTACTGCTGCAGAGAGACAGTATAATGAGCTCGCTGGATCCTTACATACTGCAAACAAGGATCCAGGTCAAGAAGAGAAGCTGGTGCCTTCAAGTGACGCTTTTCGAGATGCTTTCAATTATCTCTGCAGCCCGCTTTGACGCTACGATCTCCTCCAGCATGGCAGTAAAATAGGAGAGGAGTTTGACTTGATTTTCCAAAAATTGTGGGTGGAAAAAAAAACCTTATCTTTTCATAGCTTGGAGCTTCAGCTTTCAAGTAAATCTTGCACTGGTGTTAAATAGAAGATTTGAGAATTGGTGGTAGTCGTGTGGGCACGCATCTCAAGATAGACTCCAGCTCTAGGCATCGACAAGTTAAAATTATTCATGCCTGGTAATTCACCCATGAAATGATGACTGAGAGAGCGCAAGAATGTGAGGAATGTGGAGGAGTTATCATCTCTGCCATTGCTTGTCACTGTAAAAATGTGTGTGTGTGTCTCCCTGTGGCCTGCTATTAGCACAGTAATGAGACACCTGTTACTCTCGTACTCCTCCAGCATCCCACAGTCCCTCTGGGGACATCAACAATCTCACAACAGCAGAGGGATGATGACAGGAAAAAAGAGAGAGAGAGAGAGAGAGAGAGAGAGAGAGAGAGAGCGAGCCACAGTGAGAGGCAGAGAGGGAAGAAATGGAGAGAATAAGCACAGGGACGATGACAGGGACCGAGAGGAGGAGGGAATGATTTGATTGAGACAGTACTGGGGACAAACGTTGTTCATTAGAGGTAATTGCCTTTCTCAGTCAACCTCCTCTCGTTTGATTTTCATTTCATCCTGATTTGTCGGATCATTTCCCATGTGAGCGAGTTCACACAATCTTCTCACCTCTCCGCTCTCAACCAGAAAGGGGAGTGAACAGGGACGGCAGGATTTCTACTCGGGAACATTCGCGGCTTGCACAATGCAGACGTGAACAAATGATTTGCAAACTCAACAATGAATATTTATGATCTTTTTTTCCCCCCTTCTGCTTGATGCATATTTATGATCATCTTGTTATTTTTAAAATAGACTTGACAGAGGAATTGCATACAGCTTAAGTCAAGCTTTCTGCAAGTCAAGAATACGTCCATCTATTTTATTAGTCATGTCAGGCAACAGGACAACAGCAGCAGTGGAGCATCCCAACGGCTTCCTCTGGATCCTTCATGGGATCTCCATGAGCTCTGGGCAAGCTGCAGTCAGTATTTTCATCAACAGTCGAGGAGCAGCGGCACAACTCTGAGATCCCTCCAACCTGCTGAGCTCCTCAGTCTTAAATACATATTTATGGGAACATTATGAAGAATATTCCTAAGAATATTATTGTAGTTTTTGTGGCTTTAAAATTCAGTAATACCTGCTGTGAATGGGGCCAAATGTTTTGTCAATTTGAAAGACAAAATTGTAAATGAAAAGCTAAAATTTGAAACTGAAAGCTGAAGTATTGATTTTGAACCCTAAAAACAAATAACGTAACCAAGCTACAAACAAGTGTATGAAAAATTTATCAATTCAAAAGTAAATTTGAGTCATTTCTGGAATAAATAATGTTTTTTTTTTTAAATCATATTTTCATATTTCAGATCTTATTTTTGACAGTTTACAACATCTCATTTAATCAATTCATCATCAATATTTAAAAATGCCCACCAAAATTTCAGAAAGTCAAAAGTGACACATTTGAATTGCCTGATTTGTCTGAACAGCGGTCCAAAACCCAAAGATATTCAGTTTACCATCACAAAAGACTGAAAATAAACAGCCTATTCTAACATTTAAACCAAACCAGAGAATGTTTGGCATTTTTGCTTGGAAAAGGGACTCTAACAATGAATTGATCCACAAACAGATGACTTGGCTGAGTCATTTCAGATCTAACACCCAGAGTAAACGTTTTACATGGAGAAGCGGGGTTGCTTAGTAATTATACTGTCCCAACAGACAAACATGAGGATGTGATCTAAATAGTCCAAATATTATGCCATTTTCCATATCCTAACTACTAATGTAAAAAAAATATGTGATGGAAAAATCCCCACACGTTTCGACACTTGCAAAGACTGCAGTATCTTCTCTTCTTTCATAAAGACTGAGGAAGTAAAGAAGCAGCTTTCCTTTGCTTGTAGAGAATTTTGACTGCTTTTTATCATGACTGACACTTAATAATATAACCTTTATGTGCAAACAAAAATTATAAAGCACAGCATAAGCAAAAAGTCACCAACTCCATTGGGCCAACTTGCCGTTTTTCCATTCAAGACCTTTTGCCTTATTCACACACTGCCTCCACAGCTGGTGTTCTGCAGCCCTGTGCTCTCAGCAAAATGTCACATTATTGATGCTCATCCCCCTGGAAAGTTGAATTTTTTCCTCTCAAGTTTTTCCCACAGGCAGGACGACCAGGTAAAGATAGACCACAGCGCCAATTCTCAACTCTGAGGAACTACGTGCTACGAGAACATCCAGAAAGCCTAAATGGCAGCTAAAATGAACTTTAGGGTTTGAGCTCCCACTATATAATACGTTCCTGTTTTAGCGTCAATCTGATGGGTTAGTAGCTCCCACTGGAGACTGATTACTGTCAACTTTAAATTGTATCTTCAGAATCAGACAACACAATCACAATTTCCTGAAATCCTTTGACCTCTTTATTCCACACACACACATACACACACACAAACACCATCCAGGTGACAAACTTGGTTCAACTCAAAGTCCCACTTTTTTTGTATCAAATATAACTGGTGGAAAAATGTACAAATTGCCAGCATGTATTTAACTATACATTGTCCAGTGGACTTGTAAATTGCATTAGGTTTGTGAAATAAATTCACACCAGCAGTCGACATGAAACAGCTCTCCATTTAAGGCTATGCTGAAGCAATATGGAAGAGGCTCACCACTAACTAGCATGCTCTTATCTCTCCTGTCCTATTCAAATGCTTTTCCAAATGTAAAATGACTAAGACCTCGAGGAGGTTTCCAAGAATGGAAAGGCACATGTTAGTATGACACTTTCAGCACAGAACGGCTTCCCCCAGAAATGTCTCTTTGACTGGTATTTGCAGAAATATCCGGTGGAAATACTCCTGTGTATCAGCTTCAAGAAGTTGGTAAAAGCCATGATGACACAAACTAGTTCAGTCAGGGGACATAAAAAGAAAAGTTGCACCTTTTTACGATTGTCAGTTGTTACAATCAACAATAAATAACAGAAAACGACTTGATCAATTGGAATGACAAGATGTACATTTAAATTTGAGCTCTACAAAGAATACAACTGTTTGCATAACACATACATATAAAAAGGCCTGAACATGAGAACATCAGAATAACATAATTTATCTTAGCTTTCTTTACACGTTACTCAAAGGCAGCACATGATAAAAATACATTCTCTGCCTGTCTGCTGTTTTAAAAAACAGAACCAGACAGACAATCAGGCAGACGTGCGAGTAGAAAGGAAAGCAAATTAATAAAACAATTATAATAATACAGTATACATCCCATTTCCGCCCGACATTCTGTCCACTTCCACAGTGTAAGCTGCTCAGTTCCATCCCCACTGTGTTTGGAATAGCATCCCATCTTCCAGGCATAATATACCAAATTTCCTAACTGGGATTCTGAATGGATGGCTGGTTTTATTCCTTTGGGAAACAAGGGAAAGAAAGACCTGATAGGCTCCCTGGGCAGCTGAAAAGGCACCGCAACTGGTCAAAGTCTGCATCCGTCTTACATCTCTGCCCTCCGATTGGTTCCCTTGTCTCGACCGGCCATATCCTCCTCCAATTCCTCTTCTTCCTCTTCGTAATTCTCTTCCTCGTTATTCTCTGCCTCTTTTCTGTCCTTTCTTGGTCCTTCCTGGTTTTTTACTTCATCCTGGAGCAAATCACAAGCACATGACAAGACTATTTGATGGCCACTATATGCAAATTTTGGATATTTTTCCACTAAAGATGATAATTTCAGACATTTATTCATGACACAATTTAACTTACTTACTAACTTAAAGGACTGGTGGGACTAAGGACTTTAGACACACCATCATATTAAGTTATATGGACTTAACCACTTGTTTCATCTGCATGATAAATATTTCTTTAACCCATTTAAGTTTGAAAATCTTTAGTAATATCCACACTCCGGGACTGTGAGACAAAATGATTCTACATATCAATTATTGCATGCACAAAATTGACTGTACAGTGTTCCTGGCAAAAAACTAGGGATTATAAATAAACGAATGTCACTCTCCAAGGAGGTCAAGAGTCAGGGTCAGTTACACAACAGAATGTAGTAGGGAGTCAAATGTCTTGCTCAGGGACAATACAGCAAGCTGGGCTGCTGGTTATCAGAAGTTACTCACCTCCGGAGATCATATCACTTCTTAAAATGACCTCAAGACCATCAAGACCAACCCAGTGTACATTACACACTTCACAACATTGTGTAAACAAGATTAGTAAATATACTGTATTCACTTTGATGGATTTTAGAGTTATAAAATGTGCGTGAGCGTCTCCATTCAAACAGATTTCCTTTTAGGACAAATGAAACAAACCAAGCCCAGCTGGTAACCTGACACCCCGACAGACTCAACACCTGATCTCCTTCATTTACCAGAACACGCACGGGCGAGGTTACAGGGACAAAACACAGGCATGCACACACGCCTGTGTAGCCAATACAGCTAATACGTCAGTGTTATGTAAATGTTAACATTATGTAAATATTACCTTCCGGATGTGGTAAAGACGTTTTTACCGTGTACAACAGGTGCTTTCTGTTGTAACTGTTTCTGGAGCTGGTATAGGAAAAAAGTGCCAGGTAATAAAAATGGATTCCCCAGTGAAGAAACGTATTAATTATTATTGGTGACACTCGGCTGTCTCAACCGGCAACCACCATGGCTGAAATTTGTGAAAATGTATTAAGACGCAGCCTCCTAATGGCCGCTGGATGCTGGATCCAAGAAAACTGACTATAGTGAAGTGACTCCTTTGAAATATGAAGTAAATATGTTTTTAGCATTATCTACTAGTTTAAATTGGTTGAAATTTGACTTCTATGAGTCTGATGTGTGTCTTGATGCCAGGAGACGCGCTGCACGTCGCCTACGATACACATGGAATCACCAGCGAGGAGTTTCACTGGAAAGGTGCAGAAATGTGCACAAAATGTCTGATTCCCCGCACAAGAACCCACCTGTTCTATGTTCTCCTCATTATATGGATCCTCTCCTTCCTCCTCCATCTCCACCTCCTCTCTTTTCTGCCCACCAGCTATGTCCTCCTGAGCCTTTGGAACATCATCAACGAGACAAAATAATCACATAAAAAACAAACAAACAAAAAAAAACAAACGATTGGTGTATCATCATGGTTCGGCAAGTTAGAACAAAGATACAGTTAAACTGATCCATATTACAAATGTATTACAGGGTTATGTTGCCATTTTTGCTCCTTCATATCTTTTGTATTACTTTACTCGATATGTAGTGTTACACACCTCGTCCTCTACTTCCTCCTGGTACTGGTCATCCAGTGTGTCTTCCTGTTGATCTGGGTTTCCAGCTATCTGAACACGCACAAGTCGCACGCACACAAGTTAAAAACACTACTTGAAGATCATTTCTTTTCCTAGATCCTGAGGTTTCTTCCCTCAAAATGTTTCCATCCCAACCTCTAATCTTTTTCATGTGTCAGCACTCATTTTTTCCTCCTGCTGAATATAGCTTCAGTGTATTTGACCGTTGCCGTTCTCCGGCCCTTTACTCACCACCAGTTCCTCCTCCACAGCAGGTTGTTCGGGGCCCGGGTGAGTGTCTATGTGCTGGACTGGCGCTGCTGGCTCCTCTTCCTCCTCCACCACCTCCTCTTCCTCTTCTGCGACCCTGTGCTGCGGCCGCTCATCCTCAGCCTCCTCGAACTCATCCTCTCCCTGGTTGTTGGGGTCGTCCTCTGGGTCCAGCTCACCATCAGCGCCCTACAGAAGAAGAGATCATAGTAAAATAACACAGAATTGAAACTGAAGAGAGTAAGGAAGCGATACAACAGGGGTATTAGTGGGTTAACATTTGCATAAGATGAAAATATATGGTGCATTAACATCAGAATAAGAGCAGGAGAGATGATCAAATGGATGCAATAAAACTGCAGTGTGGAGGATTAATAACTGAAAGTGTTTGGCAGAATAAAACTGATGATGGCAGTTAGTGTACTTTAATGTTGCATTAACTGCCTTGTTGGTATTCAGAAGACTTAATAGATCACTGGGGTTGACTGACAAGTGGAAGATGAATAAGCCAGCGCAGAACAGTGGCCAGGGAGGATGAAAGAATCGATTTCTGGATGAACGTATGACACACGATACACTGGTGTGAATGTTAAGTGAGTGAACGAGCTGAAAGGAAAGACGGATGATAAGGACGCATGTGTTAACAGGCGGAGTGAGCAAGATGGATAGTCACCTGCTGATGCGGTGGCACTCTGTGATCCACTTCTTGTTTCTCCTCCTCATGCAACATATGAATATCTCTCTCTGTTAACACACACACACACACACAAAACATTTGATGCTGTATTGCTAACAGGGTGTAATGATAAACATTCTTCAGTATCTGACTGTTGATATGGATGCCAGGATTTTTTTTTTTACTGGAAATTTTTCTGTCTCACCTTCTTCATCGTCAGTGTGGCGGTCCTCTTCTCCGTGAACAATATCATTGTCCATGTTCTCGTACTCGGCCCTCTTCCTAAAAGCAGCAATGACAGTACAGGGCAGTCAGACCTGGAAACCTTCAGGACAGAATACTGGACAGACCAGAACTGTGGGATCTTTATGTGAAATGTTTTTGTTCATGTCTGGATGTTGCTGTTTTGTTGTATGTTTCTTTCTTCCCGCTTATGTACGTTTCTTACTGTTTATTTATGGTGTACGATATGTTGTAGTGTTTCATGGTTTTTAAAAAATTATTAAAAAAAGGAAAGCAGCTGACAGCCATGGTTGACTGAGCTGCGGATTCTCTATCTCCATGTGGCTTTTGAGCTAATGTAGCAACAAAACTGAGGGTTTGATTCAGTTCATTTCACCTTCTTTTTGTCACGTTAAAGCTGGAGTGCGGAACTTTTGTCTCCTCCTTCTAGCAGTTAGAATAAATACACAAACACTGTCGATGCGTGCTTGTGGCATATGCCTACAGGGGAGCGTGCTCAAATTTCCACAGTTCGAAGACAATAATCCATTATTTAGGTAGAGTAAATGTAATAGCTACGTAGCCTACTCCAAATATTTTATAAATACCAACATGTCCAAGCGTAGCGCAGCGTTTCTTCTATATCTGAAGCATCAGAAACTTTTCTTTTTAGGTTTTTCCGCCATACTCCGAGTTGCTGTAGCTACTCCGTCGCTATGGTGGCTCCCCTCAGCTCTGGCAAACCAGAGTCATGTAGAGAAAACTATCTGAAGTCTACGTGATCAAGCATTTTGAACTTCTGTTGACGTGACTCTCTCTCTACATGGCTCTGGTTTTACTACCGGTGCGCCAGCGCGGAAATGTCGCCACATACACCAGATTTAAAAACTCTGGTATACTGCGATATGCAGAGAGATTTTCCCGGGGGTGAAAGGCTTAATCAGCATTGTGTGAACTCGTCTGGCAACGACTTGAATGTAACGGATGCTCATTTATATGTAAAAGTCCCGCACTCAAGCTTTAATACTTGCCTTGAAAAGCGTATAGAAGAAATGTACTAATTTACAAAATGTTTCAATGACTTGAACAGGACTTGTATTTACCTCCTTTGTATTGGCATATCAACAGAAATCTCAGAGGTGGATGTTCTAAAACCTGGACACATAAAACTGAAACTACCTGTATTGCTGGATACTTTTGACTGAAGAAAGAACGAATAAGAAAGTATATTTCTTGTAATTTGGGCACCTGATTTTAAGTGATTCCTACTCTGATTTGAAATCTGACCTTTGGTGCTCCTGCCTCAGCTGCTGCTCCCGTCTGTCGGCCTCCCTGTGCTGCTGCTGCTCTCGCTCCTGTTCCTGCTTCAGCCTCTGCTCCTTCTCCTTCAGCACCTTGTCTCTCTGGACCTGCAGGGCCTCCTGACGCATCTGGATCTGCCTGCGCTCCTCGGCCCTTTGAGCCTCCAGGCGCTGCTGCTCCTGCTGCTGCTCGAAGGCTGACTTCACACGTTCCACCTGGGCGTGCACCTCGTGCTGCAGCTGGGCCTCCTGATGGCGACCCTTTTGAGAAGACAAATAGATGCAGAAGGAACAACATTTAGAGCGAGACAAATCACACAAACACAGTTGCTGCTAATTTGAGACATAAACGCAGAGGTATGGTATAATTTATCCTTTGGGAAAGTTTAATAGATGAAAATGACAGCGTAAAACAATAAGCAAGCCGTCATTAATCACAGAAGTAAACACTGAGGAAAGGTTGCAATTCATTCCGGTTCCTCTGGGATTAAAGCTAAATGATTAGCAGTAGCTGTGTCCCCAATATGACAAGGACTCAAGTGACTAATTTATAATTCGAAGGTTTGTTATGTTGCTCAAGGAAGCCAATTTGAAACTATTTTAACGACACCAAGCTTTAAATGGGAAAACAGTCATCAAAAAACTAGTAATAGCCAAATGAGATACAGAGAATGTAAGCCAGTTCAAGGTCCATTCAAGGTCCGTTTTAACCCCAATTTAGATAAGACTTGGTAGTCCAAACCAGTTCCTACCGGTTGTGGCTGGCGTCTCTGTCGTTCCAGGGCATTCTCGTCCGGCTGTTTGTGTTCTGGCTCCTCCTCTTCCTCCTGCTGCTGTTCATCCTGTGGTTGATCCGGGTCCTCCTCCAACTTCTGAGGCTGTCCTGCTTGAGCCATCTCCTCCTCCGCCAGCTCCCTCCTCCTCTCGGCCTCTCCCTCTCTGTCCTCTTCTTTGTCTGACAAGGTGTGCTGGGACTTGATGTCGGACGGGGCATGCACCCCCTCCTCGTGATGGTCCAACTGAGGACAAATGAACGAGAGAAATAATTCGATTTGTGCCTTTTCATAGTTACAGTATGCCTTTTGTCTTGATAATAAAGTGATCCCAAAGAATCCCACATTACCTTGGACTCAGTATCCCGGTGATGACGGTGATCTTCCTCATGGGCGGGCTCCTCTTTGTGTGGCTGTTCCAGTATTGTGGTCTGCTGAGCTTCGTGAATATGGGACTCTGGTGCTATGGCAGCTGCTTGCGGCTGCTGGGGTGCAGGGTTTTGTTCAGGCAGTCTCAGATTGGGCACCCTGTTCAGGGACTCCTTCAGCTGCTTGTACTCATTCACCTGCACCTAAAGGGAACAACATACACAACCAAAGGCGTGCTAAGAGAGAAAATCCCGGGGGAACCGTGTGATGCTGTGTGATTCTAAGCATTCAAAAATTCCTATAATGTGTGAACCTCTATGACTTGTGACAGAATAGGCTGGATATTGTTTGACATTTTTTTGTGCTGATATGATACTTAAGTTCTGGTACCTCACTTTGAAAAATTTGATTTTCTACAAAACCCTTGTTTCCCATTTTAAAAAGAAGCCGAAGTGGTCAAATGGTCAATGTTGGCACAACACAAGCAGTCCCACAAGACTTTAGCCGAAATGAAATGGTAAAATTAGCAAAATTATCTGTAAATATCTGATTAAAGAAAACAAGAAGCAAACAAGACTATGAATCTGTTCACAATTTTAGTTTAGCGTGTCAGCATGCTAACATTAGCTAATTAGCGCTAAAAACAAAGTACAGCTGAGGCTGATGGGAAAGTCATTAGTTTTGCAGGTTTTTGTATCATGAATGTGACAAATTAAAATCTTAACCTGTTCATGGCAATAGATGAAAAGTCAGATTCAATCATCAAAGTCCTAAGGATTTATCCTTTGGAGACATATGTACCAAATTTACAGACAATCCATCAAATAGTCGTCAAGATTTTTCAGTCTGGTCCAAAGTAGTGGACCGTCCAACAGACCAGCATTGCCATCCCAAGAGCCATGCAGCTAAATGTTGCTTAAAAAAAATTACTCTATAGCCAATTCACCTGCAACTGGAAAAGACAAAATGTATCTAAATCTTTCTTTCAAATTGACCATCCAGTTTAGGCCAGTATACCATTAAATGGCACACATACTTTCTAACCAGGACAGGGGGCTCAATTCTAAAAATTCTTGCTAAATTCCTCCCCTCTCTCTTTGTCTCGCTCCACTCCCTCCTATTATATCTTTCTGGCTGATTGGCTGGAACGTGCTTTAGATGCACTGCCCTGACAGCCCTGACTAAACCAAACCCCCTAGAGTGAAGGAAAGAGTTGTTTGTGTGTGTGTGTGTGTGTGTGTGTGTGTGTGTGTGTGTGTGTGTGTGTGTGTGTGTGTGTGTGTGTGTGTGTGTACCCGTTCAACCAGAAGCACTGATGGAAAACAGGACAGGCTTTAAAATAAATTAGCAAATGCAGACAGAGAGGAGAGTGAATGAGCATCCATCAATGCAGACAGAAAGGTGGAAAGCATTTCAAACAAATCAGTACTATATGTTCAATAATCCACTCAGGCACTTCAAAGGTCAGTCTCAGGGAGTAACAGCAACATCTGAACCAATTACCCAAGTAACACCTCTGCCATCTTTTCTTTTCCTTCTCTCCTGTGGATTATACAGTCTACTGCAATAAACATTTTTTCTGCTTTATTTAGAAGGTTAACTTAAAGGTTAAAGTAAGGCTGAGAGGAATGCAGCGGTATATACGGTAGATAAAGCATCAGGAGTCAACTTTTACATCGTCTCTGGGGACATACTAGTTACAGCACTCTTCAGTTTAGAGTATGACCTTGTCTTTCATCAGGCCATTCGTTCCCCGTTAGTTGTGACAAATAAAAGAGGGCTCATTCAGATTGTTGACAAACTGTACAGCAGCACTGTCCTAGTCTCTGTAGCTTCACTGCTAACATGCTAAAAAGACAAACCTATTCTCACGACAAATTAAAAATGCAACTCTCCAGTCTTTCTATCAACTAGATGTCAAAACCTTCCCTCAAGCCGTTCATCACACTTGATGGGGAAAGAAGTATGTGACCAAAATACTTGTGATGCAGCAGTTCAGCATCAATCAGCTGTCATGTACAGTGACTGGAGTCAACAATGAGGCTGCATCTCTACGCTGCTGTCCTACCTGAGCTGCAGCCAGCGCACTCTTGTGGTCTTCCAGTGTCAGTGCGAGCTGGTTGTGGGCTGCCTTCAGGTCCTGATGCTGAACCTGAACACGCAAACAGCATGAATGAACCATTTATTAGTGTGAATGCTGAAAGCACAACTTCATTTCTTCCATTTCAGAGAGGCCGATGAAACACATTTTATGTCTCTTCATACTAAAAGGAAGTTATATGACAAAGCAGAATAGAACAGATTTAGTCTCACCTGTGCATCCTGTAGCTGTGTGTGAATGTCATGGTGGGCTTTCCTCAGCTGTTTATTTTCCTCTCTCAGGTTATGTACATTATCTGTTATTACAAACAGGCAAACACATTAACAGAAAGCATGCATCTAAACAGGAAACACACGACACAAGAACAATATTCTAATGCAAAGCATCTGCAAAAACAGTTTGAACCACTTCTTTTGCATCCTTATGACTCATATTACAAAGCCTGGCTCCAGTAACAGTAACAGTTCCTATCCCTGCTCAAAGCACTGGCCACATAGTTGTGTATGAATGTCTTTTATAAGTTAGAAGGACAGCTTTAACTACATACTGAATGTTACAATACAACATGACATGTTTCTAGTCTAGATCTAAAAGTCTGCACATAAAGCACTTCTACTTGGCTTCAGACATGCAGTATTTCATTAAGTCAGAAGATGGAGACAAAGTAAGAATGTTTAATGATGACACCGCCACAGAAAGATGCACTGCATTTGTACTGTGTATGTGTGTGTAACTGAAATACAGTACATACAACAACAACAAAACCATTTGTGTGTGTGACCATCAGTACCTTTGAGTTGGGAGATTTCCACCTCTTTGACTTGCTGCAGTTTCTCGTAGCGCTCTTTGTGTTCGTCCAGCAGCCGGCTGTGGTCCACGCCCTGGACTTGGTGCTGGTCCTGGAGCTCGTAATACTGCTTCTTCAGGTCGTCGTGCTGGTTCTGACAGAGAAGAAATACTATTGTCATCATATGGCCTATGTCTTGTTTTTTTATTATAAAAGCATATATTCACCAAAGCTGAAACCCTTCACCCACACATAAACTTCACTCCATAAAGAGGAAGGATGTAGTGTGTGAGGTCAGAGAGAGTGTGTGCATAAAGACGACAAGAAGAGAGAAAGTTAAATATGAGGAAGCATAAAGAAGCATACAGGGTGAGAATGTGTTTGTGTACCAGTTCATTATAATGATCTATACCTTTAGCATCTGATGTTGCACTTGGAGAGAATTGAATCTGCTGCTGGACTCTTGCTGTTTGAGCATAAAAACAACAACAACAAAAAACTTTCATACTTCAGCAATTATCTGGTGAAGAGATGAATTATAGCTGATGGTGGCAGTTTAAGCAGCAGTATTTGTGTAGCGCTTTTCAAAACACAACAAAGGTTACGCTACAAACACAAAGCAGGCAAGACAGAAAAAACATGGCGGACAGACTAAACAGTCTATAAAAGCAGGTTTAAAGTTTTACATGATGATACTCCCAGCAGAGGTGGCAATTATGTGAAAACGTACCTTCTCTTTGTTGAGTGACTGTTGGGCTTCCAGTTTATAAACCAGATAATCTAGAAAACCGAAACAGCACAGGTCAATCTTATATTGTGAATGTTGTGAAAATGTTTAAAAGGTGAGTAAAAACTGATAATGACCCTAAAACTTGTTAAAAGACTAGCATTACATTAAATCACATTACGATTCATTTGCACATTACTTTTATTTAGCAGATGCCTTTGTCCAAAGTGACTTACAATAATAATGTTGCCAAAGGTTGTAAGTGTACTTTACTGCAGTCTCACAATGAGATATGAATTTCCCACAGCTCCTTTGAATGAACATATACCTCGAGAGTCAGAGTTGAGCATAGATGTTATTTTTCTCACCTTCTTTGGCCTTTTTGTGCTCTAACCTCTCCTTCTGAAGAGACTTCTCTAACCTGGAGCGATGCTCGTATACCACTGGAAATATAAAACAGAGATGGAGGGACACAGAGGGGATACATGAAGGGAGGGGGATACAGAGAGAAAGCACAGAGGTTTAGTGAGCGCTGGTTTGATCTCTGTAATACAAATATGTACACTGCACAAAACATATGCACTCACAAATGCTTAAAGTCATTTTATAGAGGGAGACAGAAAGAGGATGCGCATTTCATGGTTGATATAAGAGCCAGGTGTGATATTTATTCAACCAGGCTGTGATCTCAGTACATGACAGCTCCTCTGTTGGCAGAAAGCTGCGGTATTCCTCACAAGACTGGCGGTCCAAAGGTGTTTACAAATACTACTAGCTTGGTTAAAGCTGCTTCTGTGCCTGGTGGGTGGTGTCTGCCACAAGCAATAGTAAAAGTATGAGGAAGTAAAGGTGATACAGGAGGGACGGAGCATGCTTTGACAAGGTGATTGCATGGTAAACAATTTGAACATAATTCTTAGTAAAAAACAGTCCCTAAAGCTCCTTCATGGCCTGAAAGCTCTTGTATCCCTCTTTATTTGTACCGAGATCCTGCTTTAGCTCTTACATTCACTTCTAATCTCTCCAGCTGTCCTCCTCTAAACTCCCGACACACTCTCGCACAGATTTTTCTTTTATTCCCTCCATTTTTTTTTTCCATCAGATTTCATCAGATTCGAGACTAAATCCAACGAAATGGAAATAATCCCTGTGGGGAATTAGGGTCATTGTAGCAGCAGACCGCAGCATGGAGATAATACAGAAAAATACAGTGTTCTGAGGCTGACACAACAGATAGTTATGCACACAAGCAATGCAACGAATGAGTAACAGCAGGTCTGAATGCTGCAGGTCAACTTGCTCTACCCATCCTTGCCTCTGCTCTTTCAAATGAAGTCTCAATGATCTACTGAGTGAAGTTTTTGAAGAAAAGTCATCCAAGCCTAAAAAAAAATCTATACAAACAGACAGTTCAGGCTCAGTGTGCGTGTTTGTACATATTCTGGTAGAACCATCACAACCATCAACTGGAACGAAAGACGAAGGAAGATTAAGGGAGGTGAACGGAGAAAGAAATTGATGAGATAGCATTTAAACTGCAAACAACTAGAAGATGTCCTACTCATACTTAAGCACTGATTTAATTGAATGCAATGTCTTAAAAAGTGAATATGTGTATTACTATACTCAATTTAAATGCATTTTTCATGATTCAGATTCAAATTCAGGTTTCGTCACAATGAGCTTTTATTCTCCCGATTTGGAGACCAGTTGACTTTCCAAACACTGCATACTAGCACACATCCGCCCTCACTTTAATCAGTGCTGTAGTATATGTGGTCTGCAAAGGCATTTTGTCACAAACCAACTCTGATGTTGTAAGACCACTGTATTTGTTGTATAATATGCATGTACTGTAAACGCAGAGTCGTTGCAGAATACAAAAGACCTTCAGTTCATTGATATGTAACACTTTGATCACTCACCTCTTTCAGCACTTCAAAATAAATGTATTTAGCTGTCCCTCAGCTCAATAGCTTTCTTCACTTGATATGCAATTTTACTTGTGTAGTATTATTGTTTTGGATTTTAGAAATGTACAAAAGCTAGTTATAGTTTATACAATCAAAACAGACATGTGTTAGCCATAATGAACACTATCCCCACACAGTACTGTGAGAATAACAGTACAGTACACAGAATAAGATTTTATGGCCATATGGTTTATGAGTGCAGTTGCATTGTTTTATGTGACGCATTGTGTAACTTTGTTTTAATAAGTGACATGAATAGTAACTCCCATCAACACTTTGCGGCCATAACGTCAGTTCATTTGTTTAAGAAATCTCAACACCCGTGCTCTTGGGCTGGCCTGTGACTCACACAGCTTAAAAAAAAAAGAAAAAGAAAAAAAGAAAACGAAAACAACAATCTGGAATGTGAATACTAAGTCATCTCTTCCTCCAGTCTCCCTCACATGTTCTCTCTGACTCTCCTGCCTTGGGTATGGAGGCTGGAGGTTCTAACTGATGATGTGGCGGTTCCTTCTCCTGAGTGCCAACTCAACAGATTTCAGGATAAACTGTTAAAATGGACAATCTTCTAACCATTTCACAAGGATAACAAAACTGAGACGGAGACGGAGTAAAGAAGAGTGGAGGAGAGAGAAGCAAATGTAGGCACAGAGAATTAGCAACAAAAGAAAAGGAGAGTGACATGGAGGAAAGCCCACACACGAGACAGGCACAAATACAGAGGCCAAAGATGAACAGAGAAACCAGGGGAGACTGAAGGGAAAGAGACACTTTAATAGAGAGAATGAGACACAGACTCGGTATTAAGGTGGAATAAGGTAACTAATGGCAATCTCCTGCTCCAATCCTCCCATTTTCAACCATTTCACCCCAATTTCTGTTGACAAACTAGTGGGCATTGTGCTTCATTTGAAACCCTCCTCTGGTCCAGTTGATGTAATGCCCTCTAAATTTGTATTATAAGTTCGGGTTGTGTTTGTCCCCCATCTGCTCAGTATAGTGAATCACATCCCCCTGCTGGCTGTGTCCCTGACTATTTCAAGACAGCTTTATCCTCAAAAACCCTGGCCTTGATCCCTCTATCTACAATAGCTACAGACTGGTTTCCAAACTTCTGTTTACTGCCAAAATCTCAGAAAAAGACAGTTTCATGGCAGCTTCTGGAAGTTCTGTGAGACAATAAGATTTTCGGAAAAATCAGAGCACAGAAACCTTCTCAGAGTGACAAATGGGCTTTCAAAGAATGCAGATGTTGGAGACTGCTCCATTCTCATTTTACTAGACTTAAGTGCAGCCTTGATACTTGATACAGCGGATCATGTCATCTTGATAAACGGAGTTCAGTGGGTTGGTATACGTGACGTAGCCTTGCAGTGGTTTTCAGCATATTTGTCAGATCGTAGGTCTTTCAGTTGGTGACAGTGTCTTTAGCTCTGATAATATGTGGAGTGCCCCACGGTTAAATTTTAGGACCAATCTTATTTTCCTTGTATATGCTTCCCCTTGGTGATAACATACGCAGACATAGTGTTGCATTTCATTGTTATGCAGATGACACCCAGATATCTCCCCATAAAGCCCCATGACCCTTCTGATCGGTCCTGGCTGGTCAAGTGTCTTGCAGATGTGAAAGTCCGCAAATTTTCTCTAATTAAATTCAGAAAACCTGCATGAGTAGATCAGGCAACATATTGGTGACATTGCTAACAACATCAAGTCTGTGGTTAAAAAAACAACAAAAAAACAGGGGTGTATTTTTGGAATATCATATCAGCAAGCTCGCCCAGTCCTGTTTTAATCATCTAAAAGATATTTTTTTTTTTTATTCTATGTCTGAGTCACTGGTTTCTGTTGTGTTGATTTTATTTCTGTATCTCTGTTTTTTATTGATTGTTGTGTGTAAAGCACTTTAACATTGGTAACATTGGCCATACAAACAAACGTTATTATTAATGTTGGCAAATAATACGTTTAACTTGAAATTTGTGACTATTACCTGAGAGACACTAATCAGTGAGCCGTCGCTTCACATCAAAAGACTGTTTCAGAAGTAACATGTGACCTTCGGTTTAATAGCTGTAAAAATGGCTGAAAACCAACAAACTTCAAGTAAGTGTCTCTCCAAATTCTTTCTTTTGATAACCAAACTGACTGCATGAATTTCTTCAAACATCTCTGAGCTTGACCAGATGGACGTTCAGCTACGTGAGATTAGGGAGGTTCTGTCCTGCTTGTTGGAGGCTCTGTACCCTCTCAGCTGTGAGTTGTGCCAAAGATGAGGCCATGTTGCTCTTAGCTTAGCTCAGCTCAGGCCACGCCACACACACACACACCCCCTGTCTCCGGGGGACAACACGGACAAGCAGGGCAACAGCTACAAAGAAGCTACAGAGTCTAAAAAAGATGTCATTTGAATGTGCATTTAAATGATTAAAACGCATTAATAGTGCCAAGAGGGCAAAATCGTTATTTACACAGTACACTGCACACAGAAACTCAATGTGCTTCACATAAACTATTTATAAAACATAGCAGGACAAGGGAAAGAGAGGAGAATTAACAAACTTTTGTTTCATGTTTACTTTGCATTTCAAAATGACAACATCACAAACTACAACCTCAAAAATTACCTTGAGGCTGAATCAAACTCTTGGCGACAGCTTAACTCAATACAGCAGAGTCCACCAGTCATTAATTAATGTTCCCACTGTAAAATCAGTAATGTAGTACAGACTACTATTCCTAAAAACAAGCAAACGCAATCCCCGAGCTTCCAAACGCACAACTACACACCGATTCACTTTACACCGACCATTATCTCGTGCAAACCTCAGTGAGCACGGGAACGAACAGTTATTGTTTGAGGGTTTCCCCTTAGACCAATGAAACATTTCCCGCATGCCGTGGTTAAAGTGCATCGGCAGAGCGAGAACAAGGGAGCTCTCTATGGTGGTGACCTTTACTGGCATACTAGTTTAGATGTGGACTCCATTGGTCAGAGTTGGCCGGTGGTGTGGACTGTGAATACCATCAATCACACAGGGAAACGGGCTCCAAGATCTTGTTTGAGGAGTGTTTGTGTTCACACTCCCACCCTTGTGTACACACACTCACACACAAGAGACCAGTTCAATTGACAGTAGAGTGAGATTCAATACAGATCCTATTCCAATTATGCACACGGTGTTGTATGAATGGTTCGTGTATAGTTTGCCTGGGTGATCAAAGAGCTTACAGAACACCTGAACTGTAATGACTTCCGTCTTCAGCAGGTAATCCGACTCACACAAGTCAATCCTCTCTACATGCAGATCAAGCTCTGCACTGGGCCGAAACTTGCAAGAACACATGAGCTGATCCAGGATCACATATCAAGTCACGGAAGCGAAATGTGTAAAAAGAATTGGAGATCTTTTGCCGAGTCCTTTCAACAAGATATTTCAATTTACAAGCCAGCGTTTGTGTAAGTTTACCTCCCAGCTTTCATTGCACTACAGCTCAAACATGTACTACAACATACAGTACACTGTATATCAGTCCTAGTTCTTAAGTTTCTCATTATAATTGCATGAGTTCATTAGAGTTACATTTATTTTTAGCTTTCTCTCATACAAGCAGGAAGGGCAGACTTGTGGAAAGCTGCCACTTAAACATATTGTGGCTTTCAAACTTCTTCCATCTCGTGGTGATTCACGAGGCTCTTTCTACCTCCTACTGGTAAACATAACCCACACAGGTACCTTTATACACAGTAAACCCATACTTATACAGGAAATTAGACAAAAATGGGTGGTTTTGTCTTTGTTTTGTTTTCTTTACACAAAAGGTTACTCAGAAGACGCAGGCTGGGTGGTGTGAGTTTCCACTGCCCAGATGTCGTTTTTTACTGAAATTGTAACTAACTGTTAATCTGAGAAACCTCAGACAGGTGGGAACCTGGAAAAAAAAAAAAAAAACACACTTCCTCACCAACTAAATAATGGACTTCAAGGTTGAAGGGCAGAGATGTTTGGACATTTGAGACCCCAGACACAACAATCTTACCAAATTCTACAATCAAAAGGAGTGATTTTGCTTCTAGTAATGTTTTAATATTCACATGAGCTGCTGGTTTATATTCTGAATGTAGACAGCAGTGTTCTGTTGTGTGCTTTGATGTATTTTTGTTTCAAGTCATCCCATCTCATGTTTGTGTTTGGAAGGTACTTTGCCTGTCAAAATCTTAACTTTACATCTCTAACTCAAAGACAAAAAAGTATTTATTTCCTTTTGTCTCATGGATAAAAACAAACCACTCCATCAGTTGAGACGAGCGTTCATTACAATAAACAGCAGGCGACAATAGTGCTGGGGATGTAAAAACTATTACAACACTCATTTAGAGACGGCTGCAATTATTCCATTTGATTCATGTTTTGCAAATGACATAGAAACAATGATGTGTCTGAGGGTGTGGGGGAGGGAATGTGTGTTAAATCACAGGGACACATTTGTCACATGCATAACCACAAAGTCCCAGTGGATCCTTTTAAATGATTGACAACTGCCAGCCTGTGGTTTAGTGGGAAACAGTGAATCAAGCCCCCAAGCTATGGCCTGCCTCTAAATACAGGACACAAAAAACAGAAACAGTCAGCCATGGATATCAAGTGGCCCGGGGGCCTTGTGATTGGCTGAATGTTCCATCGCTTCACAATGGAAGTAAAGGTGTGGTGCACAAGTTGAGCAATGCAAATGGAGTTGGGCAACAGCCACTTCATTCAAAGTGTCACATTATACTGTCATGCTCTGTGTTTCTGCATACATCAGCTCCACGAAAAATGAAATAGGAAACATTTACATAACCACGACCTGAAACTGATTAAAAGAAGCCGTTTAGCTCGAGGAGAACATATTAAATGGAGGTGGGTTTGGCTTCCTGGAAGCAGTCGGATCCTTTATCTTGTTAAATGTGGGACAGCTGTCCACCGTCACCAAACTATCTTAGCCTTAGAAATGGACACAATAGCATGAAAGGAACTTCATGTAAGGCTGCCCACTTGGAAGCTCTAACCACTACCACCAAAAGCAAGCAAGTCATATTTACTCTGTAATTTGCCACAGAGTGCTTCACATGACAACAAAACAAACACAGGCCTACGTGCGTATGTATGCATACTTTTATAAACGTGATAGGCAGGAGCTTGAGGGCAACTCCATGGTAGGTCTGCCGGACCAAGCTGTGGACGATGACTGCCGGTTAGGTGGATCAAAGGCTGCATTAAATGAACAGGTCCAGAGTATCCACTATTTGACTCCCTGACGTGGGCACAAACCTTGTTCTGACTAGATGAAGCCATGTAGGAGCAGTCTCTCTGCCCAGCTATTAATTTTAAACTCATGGCATAATGGCATGACACAAAACCTCACATCCTGTGTGTTTAAGTGTGTTTATACAGAGGGGGTAAATCTGGGAGGTTACTGTAGGACAAGTAGTTCAATCGTTCGTAGAGGTAGTGCACGCAAGAAGTTCTTAAAGTAAGGTTTTTAATAGAAACATTTCCCTGTATTACTATAGTAATACAGGATGACATACTGTACTGTGGGTCTACTAGTGCGAGTGTGTGTCACTCTTTTCCAGATATGGCAATAAAGCAAATTGATTAATCCATATCTACTGATTTTCAATTGTGAATGTTGCAGTTTTAGTACTCGTAGTCAGTTATAATGTTTCATGACTGTGTCTAAATAAACTGGTGACTCAGTGCCAACAGATCTTTACAATGCAGGAATCGCATCACATTTTGAGTTGCAGCCAGGGATACTGTTAAAGAACCACATCTGTTCACTTGATTACTTGATAAGTAGATTGACATAAAATGTATCTTCAACTAGTTTGATTATTAATTAATCATTTTGGTCATTTTTCAAGCAAAAATCCTAATTCAAGAAGCTGCAGCTTCTCAGTTTTGAGGATTTTCTTATGTTCAACTAAATCGATCATTTCGGGGGTTTTAGACTGTTGATCAGACAAAACAAGCCACTTGAAGACATCAACTTGGGTTTTAGGAAATTGTAGTGGGCATTTTGCATCTTTTTCTGACATTTTACAGACCAAAGATTAATCAAATAATCAGTACATTAATTGATAATCAAAATAATCGTCAGTTGTAGCCCTAACTGGGAGCTGCTATCAGCCCCCATTTATAACATGTTTTATATAACCAACTACATGTTCTTTATTATTGTTCTATGCTGCAATAACAGGCTTGTTTACATCAATAATGCCATGGGAAAAAAAAAACATGGGACTGAAAACATTTGCGAAACATGCAAAATATTCATATCTAAGTTCAAACCATTCAATGACAGAAACACCTCCTGGAATTCATGTTAAGGCTTACACTGTTGACAGGGAGAGAAAAGACTACAATATGGCCACATCAAAATAAAACGTGTTGCAAACAATATTGTCTTCAGTTGGGCCATGGCAGTATGCGGGACAACACATAAAATCAGGGTGGTGCAGCACCCAGCTGGCTAACCCATGAAATGGTTTTAAAAAGAAGTTAATACTGTATGTGACATTGTGCTTCACGCCTTTGCTTGAAACCAAGGTGACTGTGCTCTCTTTTCCTCATCTGTTCCTCCAGCTGTGTCTGACACAAGCAGATGTTATGACTGACCTCGAGGTTTTAAGGTATACTAATCTGTATACTGTTGAGGTGAGCCTGGGGACATAATGACTACAACCAGGTGTGTGTTTATGTGTATGTGTGCCTGTGTGCCTGTGTGCCATAGTCCCTAGTCAGCAGCAACCCTCAATTTGCCAATGCAAAAGGCAGCCCTATCTTGCCAAAATTAACTCTTTGTTGAACTTCACAGCCCAATCTGTTCAGACTGTAACCTGGCTTATCACAAGATTAGAAGGCCATTCAAGGTTAGGGCCGCAACTAACAATTATTTTCATTATCAATTAATCTGCTGATTATTTTCACAATAAATAAATACATTGTTTAGTCTATAAAATGTCCAAAAATTGTTTTTCCCAGAGCCCAACCAACAGTCCAAAACCTAAAAACTCTTAATTTACTGTCAGAAATGACAAAGAAAAGCAGCAAATCCCTACATTTAAGAAGCTGGAACCAGCAAATGTTTGCTTGAAAAATGACGATTAAGCGATTATAAAAAAAAGCTGGCAATTCATTTTCTTTCCATCTCCTAATCATGGAAGCTCTACTCAAGGTCAAAGGTCAAAGGTCGGCTCTTGGTAAATCACTGCTTGGCTATACAGAGGTCTTCGTGGAGTCATTCTTGCATTTAACACACACAAATAAGCGCCCACTGTGTATTTTGGTTAAGATTAACTAAACTTTGACTTTTTAAGGTGATTACTGGATGCCTAAGCTAACCATGGTTCGTAATGAGTCGTATTAAGTCCTCGAGTTTGTTTTAAGAGGTGTACACGTTTGACAGCAAGCACGACAACAATAAAATGACAGTTTTGTTAGTGGAGTCTGGCGTGACATTCAAAAGAGAACGACTTCTCACGCTCACCTCCGTCACTCGTGTGGAGACAGAACCACAATAAATCACATCACCGTCACTGTATTTACCTTGGAGCTGTGCCGAGAGTGACTCTTGGTGTTGCTGGTACTTCAGTGCCATCGCCTCCGTCCTCTTGAGCTGTTTGTGCATCTCATACGATATCATCCCCGCGTACATCATCCCGCAGACCACGGTGACCAGCAGGAGACACTGGAAGATCCTCCGCTGCCTCCGGGAGCACACCCCGCTTCCCATGTTGGACCCGCACCCCTCCCCGCTGTCTGCGCGAGAACGCCCCGTCTCTGCTGCTGGAAACTTCCTACTCAACTTTCTACCTCCTGGTGAAGACTGAAGAAACTCCCCACCCCCCACCCCCCTCCCCTCCCCTCACTCCCCGAGCATTTCCAAGCAGAAAATACGCGTTAAATGCTAATATTTCCCGAGTGTATACATTATTTTAGCATAGCCACATCCACGCACGACTCCCCAGTCCTGTGACTTCAAAGTAGCCGTCAAACTCCTGCTCCTCTGCGCTGTTGAAATGCGGGACAAACCGAGGCTGGCGTCTCCGTTTCCCCCTGCAGACTTGAACTTTACGACGCAATTCAAAGACGCTTACGGGAAAAGTAATACCTCAAGTCCCCGACGAGGCCTCCATAGCACCTTTAACTTTAGTTACGTGTCAGCCCAGCAGCAGCCTGCCATCCAAATGCAACTCTGAAGGAAGTCCCGCCTCCGAAAAATATCATAAATGTCAGTACTCCCGCCCTCAGAGGAGTGGATTTTATCAATTGGTCGCCAGAGAGCTCGATCAAAAAGCGGCCAGGCATGTGAGGGTGGAGAGTTTGGAGACTTGTAGATCCCCCTTCACAAAGGCTTCTTGTAATCCTATGATAACATCTTAGGATACTGTGCAAATAGTTTGTAATCAAAGAAGCTACTATTATTAGAGGCATAAAAAGGGATTGTTAACTGCAGTTTGTCACCCTACAGTAGCTTTGAGTCATACTACAGTGATTTCAAGCCCCAAGATCTACCCTTACAAATGTAAAAGTTAAATTAACTGTAAATTATTGTTAGAATTATTGTTGTGTACATTATATTGAAATGTAATTCTCGTGGCATTAGGGAATATACTGAAAATTAACAGTACAATCCAGCATAAAGTATTTATTTAATCTACAACTAACAATTCCAAAACAAAATATTAATTTTGGATGCATAAATGTGCAAAACACTCGATATCTATAAGCTAAATAAACCTACTAACGTGTTCAGTGCAATTTTAGTTTTGTGGAAAGAGTCAAAACAGCAGCATTAGAAATAACATATTTGTCAAACTTAGCAGAGGACACTTGTAGCTGTGTTAAAGTTGCGTCTCATGCTTTGACAGAACGGAGCCTACATTAATAATGTGACACTTGGATTAATATCCATAGAAAATTATTTATTTAGCTCCTAATCGTCTGAATAAAAAAAAAAGTGTCACTCTGTTTCTTTTCCTTCACGTCAATACAACAGACAAATATCTCAACTGAGGATATACTGTATATTGCAGTTTACTCAAGTTTTGTACAATATACATACAGTTAATATCATACTTATAGTGGTTTTACATACACAATATAATTGCCCATGTTCATTTAAATGCATCGGGAAAAAATGAGCGTTATGCTTAAAGAAATAAAAACATCTTAGCAATACAGTGTCACCATTAAAGTAAAAACTTCAGTCTTATAAATACTACTTGTTCTACAGTACACCGTAGTAATATATACAATAAATAAATATGTACTTTTTTGTGCTAGATTGAAAAGATATATCAGACTAATTTAGAAATAACTGAGAAGGGATCAAAGTATGAATCATGCAATACATACATCATTTCAAAAACATTTACTCTGATTGCATATGTTTGCAAATACATTTCCTTTGCAGTATCTAATGTCATAACAAACCCCCCCATATCTACATAATTCGACATTATTGCATCACCTGACTGGCTAAGAAAAGAATAAACAACCAGTCATATTGTTCATGTGATTGTGATAATAATGACCAACATATACTCAACAAGTTATCTTCTGAAATGCAGATGATACCAAATAAATGTTACATCCTAATTTTCACATTTTCAAATGCAGTGTGTGTGCTCCATTCATTTTCCCTTCATGTAGAGACGGACCGTTTCCCCACATGAAGCGCTGTGCTCCAATTACGAGCCAGCTCCTCGTGCACACTGGGAGGAATGAATCATGTCCACACTATAATGAGGTAGAGAAATCTGCATATCTCTGCAAGTACAGTACTTAAGTTATGCAGATGACCAGGATAAACAGTGGCAGCACCACATACATGCTGTGGAAAAACAATAATGAGCTGTCAGTTTTGCTAATGATCTAAAAATGAAAATCCGCCAACTTGAACTGCTCATATAGCTCATCAATAAGACTATTTGTTCTGTTTTGTTTTTGCTCTCCTTTGTTGTCATTTATTTGTTCTGTGTTAGAGCGACCGTAATGAAGCTAATAAAGGAAAAGTGTTTTAAAAATAAATTTGACTTGATAAGAGCATCTTCTCTGCTTTAAACCTGATGACAGAATAAAAACAAGCATACATTTTTAACCTCATTGCTTCAACAAGTCTCTCCATAACATCCTATTAATGTTCCTATTCTCCGATCTATCTTAAAATACATTATTGAACAGTCTTCTTTAATGAATGTCTCTGAATGTCATGAAGATGTTACAAAAGAGGACGCCATTACAGTTAATGCTACTCACAACACTTAGAGGCAGATCATATTTTAAGAAAGCAGAGGGTAAAAAAGAGAAAAGGTCCCACTACATTTTCTAAAAAAAACAGTGCCTTTAATCAATCACTGTCAATAGTTTAGAAATCTAACTTAATTTAAAAATAATTTTGTTCTGAAATGGATCTACAGTGCATTTATATTAAGACTGTGTTTAGTTTAAAAAGGCACAAACAACGTGGTTCTCCAGCAGAGCAGACAGCTCGGACCAAGAAAGCAGAGAAATGCAACATCCCTTTGAAATAGAAATGAGGCCATTATACGCCTGTAGTCAAATGAACATCTTTCAGGTGGAGGCATGGCCCCTGCTGACGTTCACATCCTGCCTATTTAATGTCGTGTGAACTATGAGTCTAGTGCACTAATGTTTTGCTCATGACAATTTCCTGTTAGCCAAGTTCACATACAAACATGAGTGTTGGTTCCTCGATTACTGTGCTCACACAAACTCTGTATTTTATGGCACTCAAAAACCAAATCATGTAAGAAAACCATGCATACCTTCAATCACAGTATAATACTGAAACGCTCTAAGGCAGTATTTACCCCGTCAAAAATGTGTAAATATAACAGGCACTTCATTCTTCCGCAACACTTGCATTTGTGAAAAGATATCTGGCATTAAGCCTCCTCCTCTGGGTGTGTATGGTTCCCACTGGCAAATGAAAATACAATTATTCCATCCAAAACAAAATCAAGAAATCCCAGTGGGAACATTTATCAAAAATGACAGGTTGCTAACTCGCCTGCCTTGAGAGAAACAGACAGACATGTTTCTAAAGTGGTACCTAATTTAACTTGATCTTTAGTGTTACGAAAAATGTGTTGAGCAGATCTTTTGTGTAGCTTCTCCTGCTTTATTACAATGAAGAGTTGATCATGGTGTTTGTCCTCTTAACAGCAGAAAATCAGACTATAAAGGCGCACTGGAATTGTGATTGTCTGATCGTACCACCACGTGGCTGCTAGTACCTTCTACAATGCTTCTGCAATGTCTCTGTTCTCTGAAGTTATGAGTAAATCAGTGACTGAGAAGCCACAAAATTATCCAAAACAATCCGCAGACTGACCAGTCCATGTTGTGTCCACTCTGTGTCCTATAACACTGACAGTTCCACTTCCTCACACAGTAGAGGCTCCACCTCTGGGACTGAGCTGCTTTTAGCAGAGTTGTTTTTCCTGTACATGATGAACTGGGCAGTCACCTGACTAGGTTAAGGCTCATACAGAAACATAGAGCTTGCCAATATTATGTTCTCTCCAGGCGAATACTGATTTCTTTTCAGAAATCCTCTGTGATATGAACGTATGAGTAATACTTTTTACTGGTAATAATGCTAAACTATCTCAGACAGACCACAGATTACGTCTTCTGTTAAAGCAATAGTTTGTGACATTTTGGAAAATACACTTATTTGCATTTTTGCCGAGCAGATGCCAGTTAGCATGTGGTACTCTTGTTTGGGACAGTCACTTCCTGGAGTCTTCACTGGCTGCCTGGCAGTGGAGGAAGTACCTTCATATGTATATGAACACGCGGACAGGAGAGTGGTACCGATCTTCTCATCTGACTCTCAGCAAGAAAGCAAAATAAAATAATTTCCCAACAATGTCAAACTATTTCTTTAAGTACACGTTTGTGTCACACGTGGTCATATAATTTAAACATGTCAGTCAATATTTTAGTGAAAGCAGTTAATATGACCATCCAAAGACAGGCACACCAAAGTGTAATGGCAAATGTAAAAAAACACTACACAGTGTACTTCATAGTGTTTGCCTGCCACTTCATTAAGTTGCACTGGGCTAACGCAATTTATGATTGGTTGTTTGATATGTACAATAAGTTAACGCCTATAGCAAGTACAGACACCATTAAAAAACTAAAATAACACACTGACTGTTATCTCAATATAGTGTACGTGTAAGAATATTATAAGCAATATTTACTGTATGCCTGGATATGGATAGAAGAAAAAGTTTAGGATGTGAACAAGCATTCAAGACTCATAGCAGATTCAAGTTTTCCCATTCAGGCATTATCATAAGATACGGCAGACTTTGTACAGTCGACTTGTGGCTGGACTTGTGATTTAAAGGATACAAAGAAGTCAAGTATGAGGACTCCCAGGCTGCCAATGAGCCAGGCCAGATGTTTGATGATGAAGGTCTGTTTGGAGCCCCTCAGTGCAGGCAGGACCATGATGACGCTCAACCCATATGTCCCATTGCCCATCATGGCCAGGGCAAACAACAGGTAGGAGGTGCCCTCCGTAGACTGTCGCTGGAACTACAATGGATAGAGTTTACAGTATTATTCATCTCGTCAGTGGTGCTATTACTGGAGCTTCGTCTCCTGGTGTACAAAACCCTCAGTCAGAGAAAAAGGAAAAGGTTGGGTACAATATGTTAACCACATTACAATCAGTTTGCTTTCTGTGGACTTGTGCTCCAAACAGATACAGACAACCGTAACAAGATTAAAAAAGATAAGGCTGGTGTTACTGTATCTTTTTATTGCTATCAACAAATCCCCTGAAGGGATGATAACCAACAATGAATTCATTCTAACTAACAAGTACTGTATTGTCTGTGGCATGGCACTGGACATTGAGAAGAAAACACAGTTTATTCTAGTTCATCACTTCTTTCCATTATAAGTGAACAGGAATGAGAACACCAATTCATTATTGTGAAACCAAAGAAACATTTTAACCTTGACTGAATAATGAAGTTTCATACTCTGTTGTGGCTACTTGCCTGGCAACATGATGTGAATGCCCTGTAGATTACTACGTGGGCTGTACTAGGCAACCAGCAAGTGTTGGCCATAGTAATACTGAAGGTAATACAGGATTCAAGCAGCTTTTAAAGAAAATCCAAGCACTTTAAAAAGGCACCTAAACCAAAGACTTCCAGAGTCTCTAAGCCTTTATCATCACATTTAAATTGTTACTATAAATGCCAGGAGACGACAAACAAATATGACGAATATTAAAAGATTTTCGGTTCACATGATTGATTGTGTAGATGAAACACCAGATTATGTTGAAAATCAAGCATTTTTCAGGAATATATTCAAAAATCAAGAATTTTCCAAACTTTCAAGACTTTGTACAAACCCTGCTTTTTTTTGTTTTGTTTTATTGTTTCACCAAACTCGATGAGTAACTTTGCCACTAAGAGTGATGTGGCGAAAATGTTTTGGGCTTTCTGCTAAAAAAAACAAGTACGTTTGAACATGCAGGAATTTCCACAGGGCAAATCCGACTTAAATAATTTACAATAGTATGGGAGTATGCGTTTGTGTGAGTTTGTGCCCACAAGTTTCTCTGTCAGTATAATGAGACGATTCCCTCTGGTGATTAATAGGTGCAGTGGAGCCAGGATGTTTCTCCAGCACAACAGCATCATTGTCTTCAACGTCTGGTTCTCATTTTGACACACATACTGTATACACAAACACACAAATCCCACCTCCCTCTTCAAACACAGTCCCCCTTTATGACTAACAGACATATAATGAATACAGTTTTCCATCTGATCCCATCCCCCTGGGATCAGACCCTGAGAACGCTGCCCAACATCTCCCGTCAGGATGGCACTGCTCACATGAAAACCACATTACAGTGAAAAAAAGGAAACAAACTCCACAACTCAATTGAATCACACCAACAAATGGTCACTTACATTTTTATAGAGCTGGGGGAAGCGGGAGGAGAGGTAGAAGATAGATGCCAGGTATCCACATATATAGCCAGTGATTTCCACTGATTCAGAGGTAGTTGGACTCTGGAAAAGATGAGGACACAGAGAGAGGTGAGAGGGTCTAAATGATGCAACTACACAAGAGACACTACAAACACAATCTCCAGTCAAAAGTGAATATCAGGGCCAAAAAAACTATCCAAATTTGAGTTATGAACACTTCACTCCATAAATCTAATGCCTGCACATGGATGCAAATATATACAGTGCACTGCACACATTCAACCTACCTGGGTGTCTATAGTTGTACTATTGTCTATGATGAGTTTGGGTAAAGCCAGGAGAACTAGCGTAGCAGCGCCACACCACATGAAGCACAGCCACTTCAACACAGGGCTTTCTAGAGCACTCACACAAAATAGAAAGAAATGACAGTGAAGACATGCGCAAGCAAATAGTCCCCCAAATCAAATCCAACTCTTTGCATTTGCTGAAACTCCTATACATAGTGTCTATACCTATTGATTTACACTAGACAAGTGCAACAGACATTCTTCTTTTTCTGCAGCCTTGCATAAGTCTCAGGATGATTATGTGCATAGGCAGTTATGCACGTTTGACTTTGGTGGTAACCACTCATAAGTACATAAGAACTGGACCTGTCGCCGTCATCTCTGAAGTCAGCGGGTGGCTGGTCTTTTGACTGCATAACAACCCATTCCCATTCATCCCATCCACTGAACTAATTTACACCATAAAGTAAAAATGACTACACCAGCTTTTTGGAAGTACGGTCTATTCTATTAGTAAAGTTACCCATTAATGAGGATTGGAATCAACATCATCTCGGCATCTCTAGGAGAAAACTGTGTCCAGTGGGAGTGCTTTCACAGTATGTTTCATAACGGTGTTAAATAACTTAACATGATTATCCAATTAAGAAAAGAGAACTCATTCCTGGTGCCACCTGCCATCACAACAATACAATAAACTCATAATCACAGTATTAATGTCCTCTTGAGTATTGGTGATATATTAGCAGTGATCCCAGATTTGCAGGTTTTCATTTTTAGATATATTGTGTACAGTCTATATGTCTATATTGGGATTGAAATCAAGTTTTATATCATTAATAAACTTGTAAACTGGCAGTGTCTTACAGCCGACAAGGCCTAACTTTCACTTTTTTAAGTCACGCAGTCCAAATGAAACAGTTATTGAAACAGTTATTGAGTCAACAGCAGGAAATACTTCCTTCCTCATAGTTATGCTTTTCATTAATCTGCAGGGTCATGACATGGTTGACTCACACAGCACGGGCATCACACTCACTAATGTCAGTCAGGGCTTACTTCTGCTGGAGCTGTTCTTGATCTTATAGTAGAGAAACTGGGAGATGAGGATCAGGTCTGTGAAGATGTAGAACACCACTGTTACTACCTGAGGGAGGGAAACGGAAAAAAGAAATTCACAATTTAGATATAAAATTAGATTTGGCAACTTAACTCATAACACTTGTTGGTTATGAATAGATGAGTTCATACTGTTTAGTGGTTCCCTATATAGAGACAGCACTAGGACATAGGTGGATACAATGAGAACAAGCTTTAAATGATTGTGAGTGGCAATACTGTTGAGGTGGGGGTCGTTTTCACTTCAACAAGGTCCGAGCACAGCTCGTCTGAAAATGTAATAATTGAATATGATCACAACTGAGATCTGTGAGGGACTAACAACACAAGGATGGAGTTCACAGTACTGACATGCACACTCCAAGATCAGCTTAAAATGAGACAGGTTATATGTCTGAGTGAGTAGGTGTGTGTTTACCTGAATGGGCAGCTGGCTGGTGAGGTAGCAGCCTGCAAAGCTGGTCAGGTCTCCACTGAAGAGGAAGAAAAGAAAGCCAAAAGACATGGCCTCCTCCACTTTACCGTTGCGATAGGCCTCATAAACCTGCCTAGATAGAGACAGATAGATATAAGATAAAAGGAATTTCATAACCACAAACTGTTTAGCCAGATTACTGAGAAACTCAAAATGTAACACTTGATTCAGACTGGTAAACATCACAATCGTTATGCTACTTACGGCAAAGTGGACAGCAGAAAACAGAACATGGATACGAGTCCTATCATCACGCTGCAGTACTCCCACACATTATCCACACACTCCTCCAGTAAGTACAGGATCCACGGCGTCCCGTTGACGCACACTGGCCGGCCCAGCGCCGGAGCGGTCCAGTTGGCGGCGGCCACGTCCACACTCTTCCCGGGGAAGCGCGCGGTGGCCATGGCGAGCTGCTGGCTCTGTCCTCCTGCTGCTAGCGCTGCTTCAATAAAACCCAAACCCGATGAAAGCAGCAGGTCTGACACACCAACCGACCTCATAAAACAGATGTGTGAAGGCTTGTTCTGTCATTTGACGAGTCTGCAAGAGGAACAAGTAAAAATCAAAACTGAACAAGTGAGAAGTGTTACAACTGCTTTAGATTGAATCCCAAATTAGCAATTACGCCTATATTTCGGGGAAATCCTTCCATATTTGTAATGTTTGCTTTATTATGACACTCTTTTTATTCCAAAACACGGGCTGATTTTCAGCTTAATTTGCATTAGCTTCAGACACTGTCATTGTTTGGTCACATTTTCATAGACTTGAGGATGAGATGCTAACAAGCAAAGATGGCTAAAATTAGCTTCCAGTAACCGCTCACCTGACAAAATGTACTCGGTAAAGACGGCAGAGTGTTTGTGGGTCTGTGTAAACTTTTCCCACATCCTCACACTTTGCTGTAAGCGACGTGTATGGCCTTTAAAGAACATGAATGATTAGCTCCTAATGTTTTCGTCCATCTCTGGTGCTCCCCGAGCGTCAAGACAACCCGAATGACGTCAACATCCTGTGAGAATTTTCAATATAAGATCCTTACTAAAATACTGTTTAACAAATGACTAAGGAACATAGCTCATGATTAGTTTGTAATAAATCATGTTTTATGTTATGTTTTATTTACACATAGGCCTAGATACATGTAGACATAATGACTGTACAAATAGGATGTGATTTCATGAAGTTGCACCACAAGCATTTTGCCACATGTAAAATAGAGATTTACAAGGTAGATCCTTTGAAGTTGTCTGTCTTTAGGTATTGCACTAGTCTGTATGGGTGTAAAAGACAATACAGAGCATTTACTTTTTCATCAGGAAAAATGTGACAAATCCTGCGCTTAAAGGATTTGTCACATTTTAAGGTGACAAATCCTGTGCTTTTATTTTCAATGCCCTACGACTTCTATTACCTGATCACGCCGGAAACTGCACACATATTTTCCACCTTCACTTCCGTCATCGGTGCAATCTTAATGGAGTAAAATCATTAATTAGATACAATTAATTAATGCCAATAAACACTTTTACTATAGGCTATAAAACCATGCTGAAAACCAATTTTTTTTTTTTTGGTAGAGCTGTCATATTTTTCATTAATTATTTTTTGTATTATTGTAATATTTATTTAAACCATACTACTACTGCTACTGCTGGTGCTGCTACTACTATCACTACTACTACTGATAACAATAGTAACAATAATTATAACGTTTTTTATAGGCTATGTTTAAGACATACAATATTTTTTTTGACCAAAAGCTAATAAATGTAATAGGGCCTTTATCTTTTCCTCTCTGCTCCATATAAACAGTTGTTGCCAGTGGTCTCATTATGGCACTCAACTAAACATTAAACAGTATGTATGAGCTCGGAGAAGGGATTAGGGATAGCTTTGATTTGGAACGCAGCCATGAAGTCATTAGGCCTCACCCAACCCTCTCTCTCAGTCCCTTCTGTGGTACAATGCTGCCTTTAAGAGCTCCTTGTAAAGTCTCACAATGATTAGATCATTCAAGCATTAGTTGGCAAAAACAAGAGCAAAATTGACCCTGTAACAAAAGGGTTGATTTATTTTAGAAGTCAGTTAACATAGATCTGCTGCCAAAGGAGAGTTACAGAAACTGAAAACATGTGAATGATGCTTGGATTCATTTGTTAGAGATACAATTGTGTGTCAGTTAAATGTTTCACAAAGAACAATAAAAGGCCTAGTAACAGAAAGTCAGATCAAGACATAAGCCTATAAAATGTATCACTGATGTATGATGAGTTGTAAGGCTCCCATGCAGCCTGAACCATTCAAAACAGTTGACCGACTTTGAATAGTCCTAGTTACAGGTTTATTTAGACTAGCTTATTGACTCTTAATAAAAAACTTACGACTAAAAAAACGTGACCTAATTTGCAGTGACATCTCATGAATTGGTACTCGGTATGTAGCCTAACCGATTGTACTTGAAGGCAGCACGCCAACCTGTCCCTCCCTCCACCCACCTGTTGAGCCCAGCGCTTTAGTCCGCCGCACGATGGCGCGCTTTCCAATGGTGGCCGGCCGGGTGGAGGATGAATATAAGGCTTGCTCCGTGGGGGAACTTGGAGCTGTGCAGGGGTAATGTGTGTTGCTATGTGCCGCTTTGGACTGAGGTTTGGAGGTATAGCCTACTGAACGGAGCTCCACATTCAGTGTCCGTGCGTCCTGGTCCTGCACGGAGCAGGTAAGCTGTCCGACGCTGTAGGTGTTAGGAATTCAGTCAGGTTTGGGGGGGTTTTCTTGTTCCATGGCATTCTGTCATTATAGAGGTAGAAACGCGTTGCCGGGCTAAATACATGAATGCCACCCACATTCCTTGATGTCGGGAAAGTTGACTGGATGAGGTGAAATCGGCGGTCAAAGCACCGCTGTGCCTCAGTCTTTCCTGATCGTGCATCAAATACCTTTTACACAGGACATTTAAACAGGAATAAACACAAGAGCGCGCAGGTGGATTGAATGGGTGTTTTCGTGGGCTGTTGCCATAAGCACTGAATGTAATATAGGGTTAAATACTAGTTAATTGTATGCTGACATTGTATTTGCAGGTTGAACATATTGCCCTTATAGAAATAAACTAGTTAAACAGTAGAAGCACGGTACACGCATGTCAGGCTACATTATGGTGGATATTTTTAGGTTTAGCTGAAAACGTTTTGGTATCCCAGACCAGTTATTTTACACCTGCTTTACTTCCATGTAGCCCCCCCTCTCTGTCTCTCTCTGTCTCTCTCTGTCTCCCGGTGTTTCGGTGTAAATACAGAGGAATGTGTTTGAGAGCTTGAAAAGCAAGTTCAGTCGCATTACTCACATTTAGTCTGTGCATTTCTTCTCTTAATGCTCTGTCCAAATCGAAATCTACTGTTGCACCACCTGTGTGTGTGTGTGTGTGTGTGTGTGTGTGTGTGTGTGTGTGAATACTCAGAGGGTGGCTCCTCAAGGTCACAGACTGACAGATGTTACAGGAAGGAAGGACATTATTGTGATTGTCCTGAACTTGATCATTATTATTATTATTATTATTAGATTGTTTGCATTATTTCTACAAAAAGGAATTTTCTGTATATATTAAACTGTCAACTTCATTCAAATAACAGCCTGCAATTCATTTATTCATTCATGTTTTCATTCATTTTCCATTCCTGCCCCATGTTCCAGGTGGAAGCTGCTAGTTTATTACAGGGCAGGACAGATACATGGACACACACTCTACCCCATATTCACTGACTTTTGTCCTGACTGTGAAGACCTAAATCATATATTATTGTATTTTATTGTGTAATTTAAAGCATATATGCATGTGCTTTACACTGGATTGCAAATCTTTAATTTGATTTAACATGTGACTTGTTTTCACAAAAGGTGCATGTTATCTTGGAATGAGGACACACTCAGTTTTTTTTCTGGCTAAACTGGGTTGATGTTGCGTTATCTTTCGGCATCTTTGCATTTCCTTGTGCCGATGGCATTTAGGTGATCTACAGCTCCCAAGAAAAGGAAGTTGTATGTATTTTTAAGAAACAACTTGATGTTATTTGGGCAATGTTTTTCCATGATATACACCTAGCAAGTGAAAGCTGTAAGTCATCATGGTTGAATCACCTATTCAACCCACTTACTCACTCAGGAAGCAGGAAATCTCAATAATAATAAGATTTCTAAACTTAGAAACATATTAAACATGTATTGAGGATATTTGAAAGCAGCTCACTATTAAGAATGAGTTCAGCTCTCAGGGCGAGGCTCTTGAGTTTGGGCTGCGGAAGGCAGCGGAGAGTAATGAATAATGAATAGTTACGAAATGTGCATGAATGTTAGTTGGCTGAGTGTGGAGGTAATGCACTATTCCAGCTCTTCTCCTCTCTGCTGTGGAAATCCTCTCAGCAGTCGTGGGTCTCACAGCGCAGCAGAGCCAAACTTGTGAGCAAAGAGGAACCCCCCCGACCACACTTTAGGTTGGATTCACTGCCATTTGACACAGCTATGCCTGCAGAGACTCAGACACACACACACACACACACACACACACACACACACACACTTACATCTATACCACGCATTAACACAAACACACAAAATGGTAAAAGGAATATTTTTCTTTCTTGTTAGGACTTTTTTTTTCCTGTCTGAGACTCAAATTAGTTTCACCTTGGAATCCAGCACAGTGGGTCCCAAAATATATTTTTGTGTGACCAATCTGGGTTAAAGCTGAGAGTCTGAATAGTGTATGATAATACTGCTGTTAAAGAAACACTTTTGTTCTTAAGGATAAACCAAAGAGGATGGAAGCATTATAGAGCAAGACAGGCCACTTTAATCCACTAATTTATGCCTGATTCTCATACTGTATCATTTCAGTAATACTACTTAATAATAGAGCTGAAATGATTCATCAATTAGTCCATCAACAGGATAAAAGGCAACACATTCACAGCAGATATCAGTCAGTGTGTGTCTGAAAATGTTTAAGTTATCTCTTTGCTTAGCATACTGTATCTGCTCTGTCTGCATTAGGCAGTGTGACTTCCATAAGTGTCACATGAAGTGTTCCTGTGGGCTGGTTCTGGTTTCTCTTATCAGGTCCACATTGTCCGAGAAAGTGAGCTATTGGCTCCGGTGCTTTCCCCTCATGCTCTCTCTCTCTCTGTCTCTCCATATTCCTTATTCTGTCTTTCTTTATCTCTCAGTGGCTTCAATGTGTTTTACAGTAGCTATTTTCTCCAGCTCCTGTCATACTCTAATTCCCAATCGTTGCTCCACAGCTGCATAGCTGTAGGGCATAAATAATGGAGAACTTTCCCTGTCTCACACACACACACACACACACACACACACACACACACACACACATACATATATAATACAGTACACTCCTACAGTATGTGCCTAAGCTAAAAAAAACCTCAGGGGTCTATCTTTCAAGAAGTCTTAACTGAGTTCTCTGCAGCAGTGTGGACCTATTTCCAAAGACGTCTTCAGGGTATCTCTTCTTTGTGACTTATTCGTCTTACTTATTCATGAAATTCATGGCATCAGTTACATAACTGATTGGCCCAGTTATAGGGAATAACTACCAACATAACCAGCCTTTAATCATAGCATTAATATGGACAATGGATTTCTGCTCAGGATATGACAGGAAGATATTTAATTTTGGGACACGATAGTGGACCGGGATGTTCAACATGTTTTTCAAGGAGTCCAAGAAGATCTAATTAAACCAGTATATAGTTGATCAGATTAGAGCAGAAACGATTAGTCGATTGACAGAAAGATAATCTGCAACTATTCTGATAATCAAGTAATTGTTAAAAGTCATTTTTCAAGCATAAACTACAAACAAGCTCCGTGAAGCTTTGCTGGTTTTCTCTGTTTTTATATCACTGTAAACTAAGAGATTTGAAAACTTTACTTTCACCATTTTCTGACGTTTTATAGACTAAACAATTAATCGATGAATTGGGAAAATAATTGGCAGGTTATTCGATAATGAAGTTAATCATCAGCAGCCCTATAACAGATCTAAGAAGTAAGTTATTTTTGTGACTTTTTATTCATGTGTACTTTTCATGGAGAAGTCTATTTTCATAAGGAAATAAAGCAAAGTATAGAAACCACAGGGTAAGAGGACTTTTTGGAATTTAACTACACACACTGGTTCATGTTTTTTAATTAACTAGGTAGACCTCATTCTGAGTGCCATAAATGCTGAGCTAACACACTCCAGCATGTAGTTCTGCAACCACTATTCTCACAAAGAAAGGCTATTTTAGTGCCATTTAAAAAAACATGCTTCTTGTTTGCATATTATCAGAAATGAACAAAACAAACCACAGCGCTGATTTACTATAACAAAGTAGGAGTTTAGGTACGGTGGCAAAAGAGCAAAACGCATACTTTACATAATACTAAACCCTGTACCCCCAGTAAAAGTCCAGAGGATGTCTTTCCAAAGGGTTCCCGACTGCAGAATGACGGCCAGTTGGGCATATTTATTCTTAATGGTGTGAGATTAGGAACTTCAAACTGTTTTTTGAAAAGCAGCTTTCCAACAGGGTTCAGGCTGCCTCTGCTCCAAACTCCTCCCCCCACTCTCAAATCCACAAAATTATTATGTGCATAAATAAAGACTGAAAGAAAGAAAGAAAAGATGAGAGAAATATTTCTTCCACATTCTGCTTATTAATTTGAACTTTTTTTCTTCTGTAGTCCCCTTCTGTCTCTCCCTTTCACCCAGCTCCTTTCTAAAGTATTTGTATGAGTGTGTGTGTGTGTGTGTGTGTGTGTGTGTGTGTGTGTGTGTGTGTGTGTGTGTGTGTATGTGTGAGATGTCTTGCAGGCCGAGCAGGTGCACATTACACAGAAGGATAGGGCCAACCGAGCAGAGAGAGAGAGAGGGATAGAGAGAGAGGGAGAGAGGGAGAGAGGGAGAGACAGGGGGGTGGAGGGGTGGTCTGTCTTATAGGTTATACAAAAGAGCCAGTGTTCTCTCTCTCTCTCTCTCTCTCTCTCTCTCTCTCTCTCTCTCTCTCTCTCTCTCTCTCTCTCTCCCTCTCTCAGAGCGCTGAGTGAAGACAGTAGTGGCAAAGAGAGAGCGAGAGAGGCCCTTCAGTCACATTGTCCTCACATAGCCCCTAACCCTCTCACGCCGCCCCCCAGCACGCACCCCCTGTCACCCCTCACCCAGTGGCCCACTCACAGCTCTCCTGCAACATGTGCTGGAGCTTTACATTGAATTTCACTGGAAGAATTTATGTTGTCAAAGTATTTGCAGAAGAATGACAGACAACGTACCAACAGGAAGAAAACTCAAATCAAATATGCTGTTCAGTTCCTCGTGAAACATTTACATTAAAGTGTGTATCACAAAATACAGGTGAAAACAAGTTACTGCAACTGTCCTTTACTCTGTGTGTGTGTGTGTGTGTGTTTAAAGGCTGCATTCCTACGCTTGCTGAGCCGTAGCTGGGTGATTAATAGTAACTAGCTGATTGTTTAAGAACTGAAATTCCACAGGCCCATTTTTTCTTCTGCTTTTACACACACATACGCGCACACACACACACACACACACACACACACATACGCACACTGGCACTCAGTCACTCAGGCGGGCTGTAACACAGTGAGAGCAGGAAGAGATGCAGTAAATAAACAGTTCACTAGTGAGGAGAGAGAGGATGGCATGTGTATATATTACACTGTGTGTGCTCTGTGTGTGTGTGTGTGTGTGTGTGTGTGTGTGTGTGTGTGTGTGAGGGTTTTGGTGAGGCATTCAGGTAGAATAATGGAGGCTCAGTATGCGAGTTGTCTGCAGGTTACACAGGGAATTCAGGACACCGAAACATTATCCACCTCTGGCTTTCTCTCCCTAGTTCTGTGTCTCTGTCAGCTCCTCTGTTGCTCTCTGCCGCTCTCTTTCACTCTGAGTGTGTGTGTGTGTGTGTGTGTGTGTGTGTGTGTGTGTCCAACTCTCATTCCTCCTCTTCTCCCGGTTTTTCTTTTCATCTTTTCATCTCTCTCCCCCTGCCTCTTTATCTTCTTTCTTTCTTTCTGAATTTCTATTTTTCCTGATATTTTTCCCCCTTTACTGATTGGGTGGGAAATATTAACACCTCTGTGTATAATCTCTGTATAATACAATACAGTTCAACAGCAACACAAACTGCATCCTCCAAAATGATCATAATGATCAACACCTCTCTAAAACAGTTTCAACAAAAACTGAACATAATAACCTTCATGAAGGGAGGATTTATTGCAGGGCTGCTGTTTTGGACTGCATCAGTTTTAGATAGGTGTACTTAATTAACTTGCAATTGAGATTATACTGTATATGTATTATATGTTGTTGTGTCATTCAAGAATATATATTATAAAACATGTTGCAGTGATACCCCTCCAACACACACATACTGTACCTCCAACCATGCACAGAAATAGCTCAGTGTTGCTCTATACAACAAGGATAATGGGTGTGAGTGTGTGACTCTGTCTGTGTGTGACAGATAAATCTCTTTGCTCTCTGTTGATGGTTGTTTTGTTGTTCTGGTCCCAGCAGCTTGGCTTGGACCAATAAGAATTCCTGATGTGGTATCCTGGCAATGGGTGTGTTTCCATGGCCATCGGTGGCTTGGCAGGAGAGATAGCGGTCTCCCAAGTGCTCTGCTTTGTGCCGTCCTTTGGTCTGGCTTGGGCTCGCTCCAATGTGACTTTCAGAGAAATGTTGTGAAGACGAGATGACGTCTGATTGCAGGGGGAAGCGGGTGCAGGGAGCAGACAGTGACACAGATACATACGCTAAGCTGCTCATCCTCTGAAAGGAGGCAGCAGACAAGCTGGGTGGCTGCTTTGAAGAGTGCTATGCTTGTCATTGTGTGAAGCCAGAGATATAACACACTTTCACACTTTTAGAAACAACTAGATTGTGTGTGTGTGTGTGTGTGTGTGTGTGTGTGTGTGTGTGTGTGTGTGTGTGTGTTCCGCTGCCCCTCATAGTGTTCATGTTTTAATGTTTAATTGAGGTTCACAGAAACAGCGATAATGATTAACATAGTGCATTTGAATTCCCACAACCGTGACCCCATTCATAATACTTTATGGCAGAGAACTGTTTATTCTCATTGAACCATTAGATTTATTTCTGTCATTATGAACCTTTGTGTTGTTTTGTAATAAATACTTAAAAGCAGCCACCGCAATGTAGAATATGCACTGGACTAAACAATATAACTTCACCCACAGACCGTCACCAGAAATGTCACTGAGGCTGCACAGTTTAAGCAAACACCTCTGTGAACTGGAAACTGTAGTCACACATTCCCAGAGTACATGCATGCAAGTGTGTGTGAGTGTGAGTTTGTTTGCTTTTGGTAGGTTTGTATGGTTTTGTAGCAGATATGTCACACATTACCAAGGAGTCATTTAGTTCACATCATCACATATTAACTTACACTTGCTGCATGTGTAGAAAGAGGAAAACAGAAGGAGAGAAAAATGTTTCAAAAGGGAGAGGGATGGAGGACGGAGAAGGACAATAGAGGAGTGATTGAGCAGATACTGCTGACATTGTTCTTGAATGTCATTGTCACATGAAGCCTGTTTGAAAGCAAAGCATCACCAGCAATAGTTTGATACTTTGGTATATACTGTACGCTTATTTGCTTTCTTGCTGAGAGTTAGATGAGAACATAGATACCACTCTCATGTCTGCATGTCAAATATGAAGCTACCGCCAGCAGTCGGTTAGCTTAGCATCAAGACTGGAAACAGGTGGAAACAGCTAGCCCGGCTCTGTTCGAAGGTAACAAAATTCACCTGAAGCTTATTAATTAACACGTTATATGTCATTTGTTTAATCAGTACAACAAACAAAATGTGAAAATAGCAAGTTGTGGTTTTACAGGGGGTTATGTGCCGGACTATTTCTTGACTGGGAGCAGTGGCTTATATAAGTCTTCACTGGTTGCCTGGCAACATCACAGTGACAACAAGATTCCCAGAAGTTACTGCAATCGGCCACAGTGCTGGTAGGCGGATTTTGTTACCTTTGGACAGAGCCAGGCTAGCTGTTTCCCCGTTTCCAGTCTGTATGCTAAGCTAAGCTAACTGGCTGCTGGTGGTAGCAGTGGTATCAATCTTCTCATCTAACCTTAGTACAAAAGCCAATAAGCATATATCCCAAAATGTTGAACTACTCCTTTAATATTGACTTGCATCCACTTCTGTAAGTCTGTTTCCTGGTTGTCCAAGTTGTCCACGTCTGTTTCTTGAGAGCAAAAATCCCCAAAAATCCCAAATTAAACCTTTACAGCTTCTCTTACTGGCTCAAAATAGATTTTCTCAGTCTCAGCTGCTCAATCTATTTCTTGCCAGAATATTATTTTATACACAAAATGAATATCCCAGCATTTAGTTCTCTTTAGTTAACTTAATTTTCCTCTCCCTCTCTCCTTCAGGACTCTGCTGTAGAAAGACTGCCTTCTCCAGAATATGCCTTGTCTCCATGGTAACAGGCCTCAGGCAGACCCAGAAAAACACTGGGCCAAACTCGTCCACTCTTGTCCAACCTACCTGAACTTGGACTGTACTGAAGAGGATTTGAACAAAAATTCACACAATTAATGATTCTTAAAATATTAATAATGTTCTCTGTTACTCCTTGTAGTTATTTTACCAATTAGAGTGCATTCACAGGACCCAGGGTGCCTAAAATAGTGCCTGAAATTTTAAATTGATATAAATTTAGAATCTATTACTTTCTACTCTTTTGGGATCCCAATGCAGAGGAGTGCCCTAAAACCAAGAGGAAAATGTTATTCAGAAGTTCTCAATTAAAGGATCTTAAACTCGGCAGCACCAGTCCCAAACTGGTCTGAAAGGAGTTCTTAACCAGGACCAGGATGCACCAGCTGTTCAGCCAGGTGCTGGGGCAGAGGGATCTGTCCAGAGCGGGGGATCTGTTTTCTCTGGAGGACGCAGAGATCGAAGAGTGTCTGTCACAGGCTCTGGACCAGATCAAGGCCATCTCCTGCTCACAGGTCAGTGGGCAGAACCAACACGCACAGATGATATTTATCCAAAATATTACAGGACAAATGTCAGTTTAATTAATTATTCATGTCCATATCCATAATTCATCTTTTTGTCCTTAATTTATCATTGTATCCTTAATTTTGCATCCACTTACTGTCTGCTGGCTGACAGGACTATTTGACCAATGACAATGACCAGGCTGTGGTGGAGATTTGCATAACACGCATCACCACGGCCATAAGGGAGACGGGCTCCATCGAGCAACACAGCACAGCGCTGGTGGGGCTGTGGGAGTCGTGTCTGGAACACAACCTCACCCCGCAAGGTGAAAACACAGAGGACACACCGCATGCCAAGATAGCCTCCGACATCACCAGCTGTATTTTGCAGGTACACACACACACACACACACACACACACACGAAGTAAACAAAGTCTATTTGTTTTACCTGAAGCACAAACTGCACATACAGTACATACCTTTACACATACCTGTCGACACTTTGGAGTGAGCTCACATGGTGTAAAAAGGCCACACTGGCACAAGTGTGGCACAAGTTTGATTAATATAATGTATGAAAAACATATTTGATTAACAACCGTTAATGGAAAAATACACTTTAAACTAAAGTGTTTAGAGTTCCCAACCTTTTTGGCCAGTGACTACTTTAAATGAAGCTGCTTGTGACCAGTGGTATACTGGTACATATAAGCAGGTTTACAGGGTATACCCACGTCCGGTCAGGGGGATTTACTATATACCTACCTAAGAATAGCCACAGATATGTGTCAGTGTACATATTGCAGAGCAAGGCTGCAGGCAATCAAGTTACAGTCTTGGTCCTGTGGTGTTGACTGCAGGGGGTATGAAATGGCTGAGTACAGTTAAAACACTACTAGCTAGCTAACTGCGCACACTACAAACGTGAAATGAGTATACCAAGGCACATTATTAATCTTTGTCAACAAACGTCTGTGTGTCTGACAATGATAACCCCAACAACAGTTACAAGCCAGAGGGAGAAGCACTCAAGTGAATTACCAGCATTACACTGTGTGTGTTAATCATTGGTGGAGGAAGAATTCAGATCTTTTACATAAGTAAAAATATCAATATAGCGGTATATAAATAAAATGTCCCCTGTGAGTGTTACTGTTATACTAGGCTGTTATTTATTATATTGTTGGATTATTATTACTGATGTATTAAAGTGGCATTTTACTGTTGTAGTTGATCAAGGCAGAGCTACTTTTAATACTGCTGGCTAGTTTGATAGAAGCCAGAGTATATCTGTATATCTATCCAGTATCTCAGAGGAAAAAAAAGCAATTATTAGGGAAATGTTATAAAGATCATCTAAATTTAAGTAGCAAAACATTATATCTCTTTTTTTCTGTCCCATCGATCATCTTGCAACCCCTCAGATTTATCTTGTGACCCCTCGGAGGGGTCCTGACCTCCAAGTTGGGAACCACTTGTCTAAACCAACACTTCACACAAAAATACTGGCAATGCAGTTTGTTTTTTATTTGATTTTATTGTTTGATGGTATTTTTTACTTAATGCTGCAGATAACATAAGGCAAATCATGAGCTATAATTTTTCTATAAACCGTAAACATCAGGTTGGTTGAAAGGCATTCTGGCTATTCTGAGGTTAAAGTGGGTACACAAGTATAAATTATAACATCTGTCATGCAACATATCCAAAGGTGGATTTTTGCTTTAGGGGCAAATACTTCATGTAATCACTGCTGAGGGTCTTTAAAATGAAAATCTAAATCTTTTCCCATCAGACCTCCGCTAAAAGGCTTAAAACCAGAGGGACTCTCTCTCTCTCTCTCTTACCATCTCTCCCTCCCGCTATTTCCAGTGGGAATGGGAATGTGCTTAATACCATCGTAATGAAACTGATTCTTGAGGAAAGGCACGTACACACACACACACACACACACACACACACACACACACACACATAGAGGTGAGACTAAAAGTTCTGACAGCTCTGACGGCAGCTCCAGGCTTTGATGTCCAAACTCCAACAGGAGAGCACTTCTCATCTTCACTCTGTCGCTGAGAAAGAGAAAAATGTACTGTATGTTTACATTAAAATTAGGGCCTGGCAAATAAATGTAATGTAATGTAGACTGATTGATAGATACTTTGATGGATCATCTTGATTGGTGGAATAATAACGCTTTTGTGAATACATTGCTTGCACTGCCATCATGTGGCGGAATATAGGTATGACAGCCACAGAGAGAGAGAGAGAGAGAGAGAGAGAGAGAGAGAGAGAGAGAGAGAGAGAGAGAGAGACTATACCATTTTTCAACTCTAAATTATCAACAGTAAACATCAGGCTGAAAGGCATTCTGGGTATTCTGAAGAAGAAATAGATGAGGAAGGCTGAGTCTGAAAGTGGGTACACAAGGATAAATTATAACATCCAAGGAGTACAGTAAACAAGGAAGATTAATGATACATCATGAAACATATCCAAATAGAATTTATGTAATCACTGCCGAGGGTCTTAAAAATGTAAATCTAAATCTTTCCCCATCAGACCTCCACAGCTCCACAGGGGGGAGGCTGGGTCAGCCGCAGTCTCCTTTGGCTGTCTCTTTTCCTCCATCTTTTCTGTCTCTGTCTCACAAACACGAACACACAAACACATGTGCATGTTCAAACAGACTTCAGTCTGTCCTGTTGAAGGTGCTAGAGTATTTCAAATCCCCTTCCTCATTCTTCCTCCTGTAAATGTTCACAGGGACAAACTTGTGCATGTGTCTGCATCCTCAAATACAACAACACTTCCCTTACCTCCCCTCCACACTTGAATCAACATGGTAAATGTTGTCCTGGCACTCATTGTACCACTGCCTGAGGAAACTTGCTGCTGCTTTTTGTTGAGATTTTGTCTCTGTGGCCGCTATGCAAACCCGGGACCAGAGAGAGTCGGATCTCCATCAAACAGGTTCCTGCTTCGTCAGTGCCAGTCGCCCTATGTCCTCCTGTTCTGTATTGTAGTCGGACGTCCATTATTCTTGCAAAATACACTCTGTCTGTGCATTCATAAGAGGCCTTTGGTAAGACTAAAGTGTGGAGCAATACTGGAGCTGCAATGTGCAGCACTGTGTTTCCTTCCTTTCCCTGAATGTATGACGAGTGCTGTCTCCTCAACCCCCTCTCTTCTTTTGTCCTTCAGAACTACAGTTGTCCTTCGGTCATGGTGCTGGCTGTCCCGGTAGCGGTTCGGTTCCTGCAGAGAGGGAACAGGGAGCTGAGCAGGAACATGTCCAGTTATCTCTCTCTGGCTGCTATAGCCAAGGCTGATCTGCTGGCTGAACACACAGAGGCCATAACACTCAGTGTGCTGGGAGGTAGGACACAAAAAAGAATACATATCATACACATATATTCATACAAATATGCACACTAATGCATCTGCATGAACATATTTTAATCGTTGTGCTGCCATACCTCACTAGATGTTGCTGTTAAAAAGGGGAAAAGTAAACAAGTAAAGGATGTTGTTTCTCTGATGTGCAAACTTTCTAATTGCACTTAGGCTGGCTCTTTTTCTCTCGAAATTTGGTTTAAGTGGTCTCCTGTGTTCTTAGAAGGTTTTCCCCTTTCAAATCCGATGCCATGCAATGCAGTTCCTCTTCTCTCCCACATAGGTACAGATCTTCTTACATACTTAGGGAAATGTGTGTGTGTGTGTGTGTGTGTGTGTGTGTGTGTGGGCGTGTGCCCTTTGAGTCGCAGAAGGAGCTCTGCAGGAAAGCTCTGCTTATGAATGAACATTGGAAGGATTCTCCAGCAAAGCCATCATAGGCTTTATTGTATTTATATAGTTGTCATTGGTTGACATGTGGGTTTGGCTCGCAGAAGCAGCACTTCCATGCTCTTACTGTGAGGGCTGTTAGCAGGCCTGCAACAATGGGATCAGCTGCTTTACTGGAGTGGAAAAATGGATTACTGTTGTAATCAGCAGTTGTAGTAGCAAACCACAGTCTTATTCTATCATGAGCCATAGTGAATAATGTTATAATGATTGCCAGCTAATTGAGGATAATGATGACGGTAAATAACAGATGTTACAAATCATTATTTCCCTGATGGCGCTTTTGATGAAGCATGGAAATTCATACGTAAGAAGTCGTTATTGTGGGGACAAAAGGGTTGTTGCTGTTTCATCTTGTTTTTGTCTGTGTGTGTGCTACATAAACATTTTTTTGAACTTGGTTCAATTTTCTCTTCTTTACTTCTGGATTAAAACACATAAAACAGGTCCGTTGCGCTTTCATTGATTTGCCGCGCCGCTGTATACATTCCTGTTCTATCTTGCGCACACATGTGTTGTTCTATCTATGAGCTGATGCAACTTATCCACTTACCTCACAAAGATAGATTTTGCAATTCCCACAGCCAACAGACAATTTGTGTATTCAGCCCCACAAGGAATTAAATTCCAAACAATTGAAGAAAAACAAATGTGTTTTCACAATGACCAAATAATATGAATCTAGCTACGGTGTGTGTGGAAGTGCACATATCCTCTAAAAGCAGAACTAATGTGCTATGAAAATAACGTGAAACATTTAACGTGAAATTGTCCTCAGGCATTGATCTGATCAGTATTTTCAACAACTTCCCTTCTTAACAGTTCAGGTCAGAGAGAGGAACCGAGCTGACCTCTGGTCAGTGGTTGAAGACAGGTACTCCCTGAAACCATTTTTTTTCAACACAGATATATTTCAAGCTCATTAGTGTAGTGTAGGTGTCTAAAGGCCCGTAGTTAGCACTGCCTGATGGAGATCTGTTTGCCCCTCAGGCCTTTACACACACACACACACACACACACACACACGTGTGCGCTCCATTAATAAGCTAACATGACGAGGCAGAGGTTCAGTTAATGAAGTTTACTTTCTCTGGAAATAACAGGATTTTGTGTGGCTCTGTGTGCTATCTTTCTACACGTTTGGCAACACGCTGAACACCTCACACACACAAGTGCACACACACACACACACTAGCACATGGTGCTAATCACCTCACGCATCACCAGAGTGAGATACCCACCACAGTGATGCTCCCACCGAGCACATTTTCTGCCAGCAGCTCAGCACATGAAACAGCTTAGCTCTTTACTGTCTGATTCATTTTACAAGTGAAGTTCAGCCAGGGTTTGGGCTTAGAGCATCAACTAGTTGGAAGACACTTTACACCTTTGGTTCATAAAACTGTGGGTGAAAATAGAGATAGCAAGTGGTCCCTGCCTACGAGAAAACAGAAATCAGGTGTTTTTCTGAGTAGAGTAGCTTTATGAGACTAAAAAAGACCAGTTTTTCATTTGGTTACATGTGTTTAAAACAAGCGCTAGTCAACATTGCTTATTGTTGAAGTCAGAAGTGAATTAAGATGCAGTTCCTCTAACTTCTGCTAAATCTTGACTCTAAAGAAAGAAACACCTCAACTTCTCTCCAGAAATACAAAGTCACTAGATCAAATCAGCTAATGTTATTTATTTTAAGGTGCATCTTGGAGAATGAGAAGAAGAATATTGCTCCATTTAAGGTACGCTGTGAAGTTTTTGACCACTTGTAATGCTATGGAACAATGTTTTTATAAGTAGTTCATCTTTTTGCCAATATTTGGATTTATTGGCTCTAAACAAAGGTCAGGATGGCAGCGAGTAATAAACCGCTCCTAAGGCATTCCCTTGTAAGGGCTCAGGGATACACTTGGTTTTTCTTATTAAACTTTTTTCCCCCATCTGATTAATTTAATATCTGTATAGTTAATATTTTGGTTAACATGGGCATGTTTAACTGTACTGTTTTTTTTCTGGGTGCTGCTTTGACTGCTAAGTGTTGCATATTTGTACAGCTGGCCCTACAGCTGTGACACATCTTTACGCACTCAGTGTTACCCCAAAGTCAAACTCAGTTCATTTGATATTTCATTTGTATCAGTGTGTCATTTACATTTACATTTACACTTTTTAGTTCACATACACATATCCCATTCCTGATCGTCAACCAGTCAGGGGAGATATAGTCATAATGTTTGTTTCAAAACTTTGGCCCTGACATTTCTTTCCAAAAGGTTTATGAAACCTCCAAAGTCATCACATACTATCACACTGCGGGACACTTGTGTGCACTAACACACAGTGAAACCTGACCTCGTTTGTGAGTGTAGAGAGAAGCAGAAATAAAGAGAGCGAAGAAAAAGAAATAAAAGCAGAAAGAAAAAGGAGGAAAAGATGGGAGAGATAGAAAGGTCTATGTAAATACACACTAAAGCTCCCAGTGGCTGGGATCCAGCTTGACAGGGGGTGATGAATTGATGGTGGGCCTTATTAAAGCACACACACACACACACACACACACACACACACACACACACACACACACACACACTGAGAGTGGAGAGAGGATGAAAGTAAACAAGACTTGCTTGCGGGCTTCAGATTTATGTTTCCTTGGGGAGTTTTTAATGCAGCCTAGGCAGTTTGAAATTTTTACCCCCTACTGCAACCCACTGCTGAGGCTCATCTACTGTGCTTTGAACATTTCAACATCATGTTGCCTTTGTAACAAGCCTCTCCTCTTCTCTCTCTCCCCTCTGAAACCTCAACGTAAACACAACACAACATAAACACATGTAAGCATGCCAAACTGCACACACACACACACACACACACACACACACACACACACACACACACACACATAACTCGTAGAAGCAATAACAGATGACCTCTCTTTTTTTCCCAGCAGCCCTCTGTTCAGGAAGTGAGCTAATGTAATGGGGTTTGGTTGATGATGGGGGTGTGATGGGTTGGTTACACGAGCTGGCAGGATGGATGAACTGCGCATGTGTGTGTGTTTGTACTGTAAGTTTGTTACTGAAGGTTTCCGCATGGAGGTTTTCACTCATTTTCTCCATTTCTTTGCATTCTTTGGAGGGCAATGTGTTGGCGCATGAATCAGCTGGATTTTGTACTTTGTTGTATTTCTATCATTTATCTGTCAGTTCAGTGTATAGCGAGCTTTACGAGGATGCATGTGTGTGTTTACTAGTTACAGGAAGGCGCCAGCAGGATACAGTGTGAAGGTTTTATAGCCTGCTACAGTAAACCACAACAGGACTCAGTCATTATCAGATGTCACACACACACATGAACACACAATCACAACAGTACCTGCACAAAGAAACATATGGCATTGCTTTGGCCCCATAGGGATTTTAGAGTCAAGTCTCCTTTTTTCTCCTAGTAAAACCTGGTCTTGAGGTAACACTGAAGTTTGGAATGTGTCATCTGTCAAAGTTATGCGTCTTTTCTGGTTCCCCTGCTGCGAAATATGTGTAGTCACTGTACTCTGTCTTGTCAGGTTAAGAGAAGGCAGAGTGAGGAAAGTTTGGGGCGGGTGGGTTCAATAGGAGTCCTGAGTGTAAGAGGTGACGTTTCCATTTCATAACAGGCTGCAGAAACAGTTGGAGACGATGCAGAGGTTGTAGCTGCAGGAGAAACCTGGTATATTTCACTAATGGGCCCGTAGCATGATGTGCCACAGCAAACTGTAAGCATATGTGAGCAGCAAAAAAACATACTTGTCTACAGCTGCAGATGTATTTTCAGTGTAATGGTCAGATTATTTGAATTGACAGAAGATATATATATATATATAATGAAAGTATCTTTATGGCATATGTTTTGAATTTATATTGTATGTGCTGTATATCATAATCTGTGTGGTTCTCTTGAGAATCTGGAGTTTTTCCTGTTATTATTTATGCAGACAGATGTAGTATATAAATACAAGGTGTATATAGTAAAAGTAATTCTTTCTCAATACTAGATGGTAACATGACAAGGGAAAGCTCATTTTTATTTTCCTCTACATTGTGTTTTCAAATGTTGATTTCTCTGCCTTATGTAAAGCACTTTGAATTACCTCCATGTTTGGAAGATGCTATACAAATAAACTAAAATTGCTTTGCAAGCTTTGGATCAATAGACATTGATTGATTAACATTTTAGCAGTGTAGGTACAACCTTATTTTTGCAGTATAACTCTTTCCTCAACTAACATTGAAGTGCCTTTAAACAAGCAAACACCTAAGTCTTCCAAAACATTACAGTAAGTTAAGAGGTTGATTCATGGTGGAAAAGTCGGGAGCAGAAATAATCCAACCAGTGGATACAGGGCAGCAGTGGTGGAGTCAGGCTTTCTGAGGGAGATGGACAAAAAAAATAAAAAGGGCACCATCGCGCAGAAAGTTTTCTAGCATATGGAGAAGTCTATATGGCACTGCATTGCATTTTCTCCACTGGAAAGGCATCATAGAGGGCACTTTATCATTTTTAATCTACCATAGGGGCCTCCAAGAGGGAACTTTTGCTGTGTTTTTTAGAACAAAACGCGATTACGATTCGGTGGTTCGATCCTTGGCTGTCCCTGTCCACATGTCTAAGTGTCCTTGGGCAAAACACTGAACCCCAAATTGCTCCCAGTGAGCCGGCCAGCGCCCTGCTCGGTAGCTCCTCCGCCATTGGTGAGTGTGAGTGTGTGCATGGATGAATGCAAGTCGAAAAGCGCTTTATAAGTGCAGTCTATTTATTGAGGGTATTTATAAGCCATGAGCAGACTTAATAGTCAAATACGGTCTTCATGAGATTTTGAAATGACAGAAAAACATTGACACTGCTTATCCAGCACGAGAATATACTATAACTTGAAATGTTTATTCATACCTCACTCTCCATTCATCCAGTCATGTTACGCAAATTATATTTATGTACAAAATACATTCAGTTTCACCTTTTCACAAGAACAACAAAAGCAATTTACAGTATAATACAAGACAACTTAGTCCATAAAAGATTAGATTGTGTAAACATTGTCCTCAGTTTCTTTTATCAAATAAAAAAAAAACAATGTCAATCTCACATTACAAGTACTGTTATTACTCTTATTACTTTATGCAGTATCAAAAAAGAAGACGCACATTTATTACCCTAAATTAACTACTGACAAAAAAACCCCGAACAAAGCAGAACTGGAATTATTAACTACTAATGAATGTAAACACGTTGATGAGTACACGTTTGGAAATGTAAGGTCTTAAAAATGCTTTAAAAGCAAATTGTGATAATAAAGTAATAAGTTGCTAAAAATCTTTTAATTTGAAGCTATGCTTTGAGTTGCTAGTTGGCCATGCTTGAAATGAAAGCAAGTACAGCAGTTTTCAGTCACACGGGTGATTCATACATCATATGTTGTACTGCACATTACATGACAACACATTAACACATTAGTATGGTCCCTCTGCTTTCAGTTGTAATGGGGGTAGATGACAAGACAAATAATTGTACCTACAAGACTGCAAAGGTAGAAAAGCAAATATTTTACTGGTCTTTTGCATTGATAATTGATTAACTGCACTTGCCATTTCTGTACAAATCTAGATAGAAACAGAAAATGCAGTATTACTCTAAAAAAACACTCTACAGTTACAAGACAATCTCTTGTAATTGTCTGTGACCTCTTATTTTCCTCTCCTGCATGGCTGTCGATTCCTCTGTTTACTGGCTCAGAACCCATTTACTTTAACAATAGATGCTTTGTTTTTCTTGCAGTCTAATTAAGTCTTTGGTAAATGCTGCTTGTTTTCTAAGATGAATGTACGTCAGTGTGAGTGTGTGTGTTTGTGTGTGTGTGAGTGTGTGTGTGTTATGGCCTCAGTTCAAAAAGTTGTGTTACAAAAATAAACTTCAGTCTCTCACAGCATTGGCTTTCTCTCACTTGAACATGTCCAGTAAAGTTCATTGCAGCATTAGTGTTCATGATAATAGCGATGGAGATGATGAAGTAAACAACCATCATGATAATAAAATAATAATTAAGACATGTAACTATCGGGACAAAGATGATGATGATGATAAAATCGGTTGTAAGTTGTTCTCCTCAGTTTTAGCATGAAAGCTTATTACGATGTTGCTGATATTCACAATGATGATGATGATTATGATGACGCTGATGAAAATTCCCACCAAGGAGAGTATGAATCTGTTAGTTGATGAACTGAGCACCCCCATGTGGCACCATCTCCGTCACTCCCCACGCCACCATGTTCCCCCTCTGCTCGCAGCCCTGGCCTTCCCGCAAAGCCAGCTGGGAAATCTCCTCCTCAGACAGCACCCTGTCCCACATGTTCACTCCTGTCATCTTCCCCGTGAACGCCAGTTTGGGATCGAACCCTCCCTCAAACCCTGGCACCTCGCTGCTTGGAGACTGAGGGCAGCAGCCGTTCCTTTCCTGCCCTAGCTGGAGTGAGCCGCCGTCGGGTAAGACATGTCCCTCAGCCACTCCGGGTGTGGAGACCACCTTTTTCCCACCTGCCCACAGGGACGCCAGGCCCTGCTCAGATGACCAAGCCCCGCACAAGTGGATCCACTCTGATGTGCCTCCTGGGCTCACCACACCACGTGCCTCCACCAGGTGAGCCTCTCCTCCGATGGTGAAGAGCCCAGAGGTTTGACCAAGCAGCAGCTGGATCTCATATGGGTTGCGGCGGTTTCCGTAGGAGAACAGAACGGTTTTGTTAGAGACAGTGGTCGGCTTCACCCACATGCAGACGGTGAAGGAGGAGATGGAGAGAGGGACATCTGGAATGACAGAGGTGTAGATTCGACGGGAACGCATGGGGAAGATGAGCGCCATCTCACAACCTAAACCACAAGAAGATGTGATAGTGTTCATTGTCACTGAATAAGAATCATTTCATATGCAACTTCAGGTTGTCTTTTTAATTGTTGTGAGCAATCTAGTATGTCCATTGTTAAGATATGTGACATGGACTCATGATGTTCTCCATTAGAGTGCTGTTTTTATTATACATCATATGTTGTTTTTCAGTATTGGTGATAGATTTAAAAATAATTTGTAGAATATACAGGTCACGGACAGCTCAGTAGAGTCTAATTGTCAATCTTTGTCAATCTTAACCAGTTGCTGGATGTCCTAAAGACATTTGCAGCAAGTCCTTAACTCCTCTCACTTTTTGCTATTAGATCATTTAAAAGAAAACAAAGCAAGCCATGTCTCCTAGTTGTCACAGAAGCTTTAAGGCATTTCATATGAGCGAGCTTGGTTAGAAGACCTTTGAAAAGTACACTCACTTAGCTCTAGTAAGGATATGGATCACGTTCAGGGCTAATAATCATTTATAGGTATCAATGAAGTTCTGGTAATTCAACCCTGTCCTTATGCAGATGACAAATCAACTCATATGTTTATGGCATCTTTAACACAACACAGTCGATCCAAAGAACTTTACAGAGAAAGCACCAAAGAGAAATAAAATGCATGAAGTTGAAAGTAAAAAAAGCCATGCACTCACAAAGTTTAAAGTGTTACTGTTTGTGAGCAATCAGTAAGACTTCAAACTTTGTGAGTAACAGAGAGCCAGTAAAGAGTGGCAAGAACCCGGGTGAACCAAGCGAGATAAAGATGTCGTAAGTAAAGACTTACAGGAGTCAAAAATGATTTCAAGGTGATTGAAACTGGATCGAACATCTTTGGCTTTGCAGAAATGGACATGTCTGGTGTAATAAGGGTGGTTTGATTTGCAGGACCCTTTATGATCATTTCAAAGTTTTTATTATTCAACTGGAGAGAGGTTTGAGCCGGCCAACATTTGATGTCCTCAACATTGTTGTTTGCATTTTATGTTTGTTCAGTTTCAAAGGGAGATAAATTTGGGTGTGAGAAGAGATTTTGTATATTTGATTATGATGTCGCCAGGTAAGAGCATATAAATAGAGAAAAGAATTGGGCCTGATATGGGGGGACATGAAGTGAATGTCGAGAATAAGATTGCTTTAGTTCTACACTGTTAAATATGAAGACATTTAATCTAAAGCTACACACGCTGTCGTATATTTCCTTCTTGTAGTTGATGAGGACATTTGACTTAATGCCACTGAAATGCATTTGTGCATTTTATTGGAATATGTTGCTGCATAATATGGCTTCACCCAAATGGATTGGAAATGCTTGTTAGCCATACGGAGCACTCTCTTCAGTATGACCACACTCAGTGCTGTTTTGAAAAGGTAAATTAAGGTGGCAGTATTAGATATGGAAGTCAAAGTTCAGTTCATAGTAAGATGATGAGATCATGAATCATGGGAGGTTTTTTCCTGCCCCACCAACGCACACACACACACACACACACACACACACACATACACACACATATCTCCCTCTCTGGGTCATCTGGTTCATTGGTTTGTTCTGCTTAATTTCATTCTTTTCCCTCCTCTCTTTTTAATCATTCAAACAAACTAACTCTCAAAAAGTCCTTTCCGAACTCACTCAGCATTGTGAGACCTACTTTTGTTGGTTAATCTTTTGGTACGTAAAACACAGAGAGAAACTGTGTGTGGTGTGTGTTTCCCTTTGAGTGGGGCCTTTACGGGCAATTTACCCTCCATTACATAATGCAATGTAAAGCCATTTCGTGCTGATGAGCTCTGTTGGCGGTATAGTAGACTGCAGTGTGTGTGTGTGTGTGTGTGTGTGTGTGTGTGTGTGTCACATTACACACATTTATTTCACGATGTGGAAAGCCCTTGCTTATCGTCCCACCCTGCATCCTTTATTTTGCATTCTTCACTCTCTTTTGAGTTTCTCTTCATCATTTTTCATCTCCATTCGTCTCTCTTTCTCTCTCCAGGTCTCAGTCTGCCCTCCCACCCCTCCCATCCCTCCTCCTCTTTCTCTCTCTCTCCCCCCCAGTTAGCACACACTTCATCCCCACTAAAACCGAGAGATCCCAAATACTGACGTTACATTTGTCTCAGGTTTCTGCCACTCAAACATAATGGTGAAAAATGACATTTTGAACATGCTGAGTGTGTGTGTGGGTGTTCATGATGGTTTCCATCTGGCTCTGCTTCCCCAGGGTGCTTTGGTGTGGTTTTTGTGGCGGCAGGCTCATGATTACACCTCCCTCTGCTCTGTATGTAGGCCAGCTTTACATTTCTGGACTGTAAAAGTGTGTGTGCTTTAGCGTGTGTGTGCATGCATTAGATGGGTAATATAACATATCCTGTTTGGGTTTTTTTCAGTTTTTATTTGATTAATTCTAGGAAATGAAGTTGTCTTACTAATGTGAGTGGTGGCTTTGTGGGAATAAACTTGTTCTAACTTTACTTACTCACACTTAGTCACTTAGTATCTGAAGTTGCATTGTTATTAGTCAGTGTTAAATTCAAGCATGGAGAGTAAATGAGTGGCAGCTCTGCTAACTGAAACCACATGCTGTAGTGTCTTAAATCTGAGAAGAATTTGTCCAGCAAGAGTTCTGTATTATCCTATCTTTTCATGCAGTTATTACCTTTAAACATCTAAAAGTCTCTTTAATCAATGAAAATAGCTGAAGGCAAATGTTTAGATTGATGGGTGCAGTCCTATTCTGCCTGAGATGAGAGCTTTTTCTTTTGTGATGAGTCACCAAAATGTGTTTATAATAAATGTTAAACAAACAGAAATAAGAGACCATAAGTGAGCGTTACATAGCTGACCCCGTGCCTGCCCACTAGTCCATCTTCTCCATGTTTACCGTCTCGACTGAGACCTATGTTAGTAAGTGACTGGAAAAAGATAGGTTGCTACTTGAGGAGGACAACACGCCTGGAGACAGACAGAGGAAGTGGAAAAGGTATTTAGGACGAACACAGGCTGAATGATTAGTTGTTGGAGGTTCAGAAGAAAGGCCCGACAGAGGGGGGGGTCTCATTCTTTTACTTGAGGCGTGACCTGAATGTGTCAACACAGAAAGAAAAATTGAAGGTGGAAGGTTGTGTGAGTGGCACTGTTGAGAAAGGTGAAGACAAATACAAAGAAACAGAACTCAACAGGTAAAGACAGACACAGAGATTGCTGATGATAAGATGGCTATCCTACCTGCGGGTAGGTATCTTTGCCTCGAAGACCTCAGCACCTCCTCCAGTTCCACCCTCGTCTGTTGCAGCGCAGCCAGCACCCCGTCTAAAACCACCTCTCGTGATGTGACCTCTTGCTCCTGGTGCCCAGCCCCTCCTACTTCAGGAGGCTGGGATCCTGTCTTTGAATTCATCCCCATCCCAGCTCCTGGCCTGTTGAAGCAACTGGTCTCCAGCTTGGCGAATCGGGAAGCTTGTGTTCGTGCTGTGGAGAGGAGCTGCTGTAGCATCGCCTCCAGGTGGTTTGAATTCCCAGCAGCAGCAGAAGTCTCATCTCTGAGTTTGAGGTGCTCCAGGGTTTCTCTAAGGCGGCCCTCCAGCTGCAAGGCCATCCTTCTTCCTGCTGTCTCCACTGCAGCCCCACAGGACCCACCATACTGGGCCACGAAACTGACCAAAAGGACCAATGTAAAAGATTTGAACCTTTTCAACTGAAGAGCTTTAATTCTCAGCAACCAAGGCTCATTTAGCACCAGAATTTGGCCTGAAATCAATCCTGGATCCCAATCAATCCCAATTCACGCATAAAACCATTGAAATTAAAATTAACTGGATGAATTCAGGATACTGGTCTTAAGTAGAGCTGAAATGATTTGTCGAGTAATAGATTAGGCAATCAACAGAAAAATAATGGGCAAAAATGTTGGTAATAGATATGAAAATAATCATTAGTTGCTGCCCTAATCCCAAGTACCTCATTGGATTAAGGATTGCAATACCAGTATTTGCCTTCGAGGTTGTAAACTTTGAGCACCAGTGTAGTAAACCTCTGAATTACCTTTAATATGCATGAACTCAGGGAATTTTAAAAAACTCCCCAAAGTCGACAGATGAAAACATTTTTTGAGAGCAATTTCACACTGAAACACTGAAATTGTATTGGGATCTGAGATGACGAAAAGGTAACTGATTTTTAAGTTTCATTTGTCATTTGTCAATCAGTTCTGACCTCCTAATATTGTGACTGAGTTGCTCAATTCACATTTTTATCTTAACTGTCATAAAAACTCACTTCATCTCATTTGAGACCATAATTACTTTGACCTCTGACCCCTTTGTCCAAACCAACCTGAGCATTTCTCCGCGCAGTGACCCCATCTCCACCTTGATGATGTCATCTGCGTACTGAAGCAGCATGTTCTCCCTCATCTGACTGTTCTCCAGCATCGAGAAGATTTTGTCCCATTTGGTCAGGTCTGTAGAGCTGCAGGGGGCTGGGCTCGGTGTGGCTGCAGAGAGGGGCGGTAAAAAGAGGGAAAGGAAAGAGAAAAAGTTAAGATGTCTAACAAAATCACTGGGGTTTCTACTGCGTGTATGTAGAGGAGGATTTCATTTTAAATAGAATGGGTTTTCAAAGTCTGACACTGTGGGGCCCCTTTAGGCCGAAAAGAAAATATGTTTAAGTCTGCTGGAAAGTCTGGTAAAATGAACCGTACAGGTGGGGAGAAAAGAGGAAGTGAGGTTGTTAGAGGATCATTAAGAACGTGAGAAAGAAACAGGACAATTGACTCATATACCACTTTGCTTGAAAGAAGGAAGGAAAAGGAAAGTTTCTCTTACACTGAAAAGGAAAGGGAAGACCTGCTGAGAGTGAGGACGAGATAACAACAGTAGAGAGAAACATGGAGAAAGGGGAGTAAAGCAAAACTGGGGTGTGAAACAATCCAGGAGCGAGAATATGTGTCAGACACACTGTTCCGATTAACGTTTGAGGATCTCACCGTCTTCCACTCAGAGATTCAGAGATTTTAGCAGATCAGAGCAGAGCAGATAATCTGTCTTCCTCCAGGCTTTGACCTCTCTCTTCCTCAAAACCTGCTTACAAACTGTACTGAACTCACGTGATTTGACTTTTTCTCTTTAGTCCAGCAAGCCAATTATGTATTTTTGTGTCTTTCTTTGTCTTTCTTGCTCCCACCTTCTCTTGCTTTGGCAGGCTGAAACAGTCTTAGTGCTGTAATTCATGTGCTTGTATTTTACTATTCCTAGTCATTATTTGAAGCCACTCTCATTTTTCACTTCAATCAGGTTTAATCACATGGCAGACTGTGCCCAGTGCAAGGTTTTCTGCCTGTTAACTGTTGGTGCCGCAATTATACCTCCTGCCAGCTTTTAAAACAACAAACAAATGCAAAATGCAAGCTGTGAGGGGCCCGTTGCACGCACACAAACACATTGCGCTCACACACTTTCTCCGTCATGTGCACACTTGAACACGTTCTTTCTTTGATCTCTGCCAACAGTCCATATACTGTACATACTATGGTACTTGTTTTCTCTTCTGTCTCTTGGTCTATCTCTGCATTTAAAGCTGCCCTTTTAGCACATAAAATACAAAGTCCTCAACAAACTATTATTTTTCTATACTATAACTCAACCTTTTTCTCCTCAATCTCTCAGTTTTTCTGCTCTCTGTCATCTTATAGAAATGTTATTGCTGTAGCACGTCTTGAATCATCATGATAACTACTGCTCTGCGCTTACTGTCAGTTTAAAAGGCTCTGCTCATACAGTATTTTTATGACATATTATATATTTTCAAGGGAGCATGTCAAATGTTGACTTCCACTGTAGTCATTAATGACAGAGACTGAACATACAGGGACAATGACTCTAGTGTCGTGATCTCACCTCTCACACAACCCCATGCACGAATCTTACAAGAAATCTATTTCACGCTCCAGAATTGAATTAAATCACAACCACGGCCATCTGAGAGTCTTAATCAGATAAATCTTTGCTTCCAGCACACACACACACACACACACACACACACACACACACACACACACACACACAGTTTAACACTTACGTTCTGGTGTGTCTCCCACTGGGATCTCATTGTAGTAGGGGTCACCGTAGGTGACCTCAATATTATCCTCATATGCGAGAACCAGACACACACACGCCGACAGCACACACACTGCCTGGGGGAGCCTCCACCGAAACATCCTGCTGCTGCTGCTGCTGCCGACTGAGTGTGTGAGGACGAAGGAGTTTCAGCTTCTCTGCCTACCTGTGTGTGTGTGTGTGTGTGTGTGCTGTGAGGGAAGGTTACAGTCAGGTTGGCTGTGTGTGTGTTTTGTTTGTCTCTGCTGCTTCTCTCTGTCTGTCTCACTTTCTAAAGCGCTGCAGGTCCACCACTCTCTTTTTCAACCCCTCACTCTCTCATACTGAATTTGTCCCTCCCCCCTAATGACTCCCCACCTCTCTCTCTCTCTCTCTCTCTCTCTCTTTCTCGTTAAATGCTGAGCAATCCTTTGGCAGGAAGCCCGGCAGTGTAGAGTACTCCAACCAGAGAGAGGGGCTGCTTGGCCTCTACACACACACACACAGACATTTGTATTTCTATACAGAACTTGAGAGCTTTCCACTGATTTACTGTATTTATCCATAAATCGTCAGCCCTGCATATTTACCCTTATCTTACGAAGTTGTAATCTGGTTTATTGCAACTTGATGACATCGCTGCAGCAAAGTCTGACAGGGCAAGAAACACGAGCTGGTCGTCCCTCACTACACAGGAAAACTGTGTGTATATGCACAACTGTGGGAAACACAGTAAGTCAAAGCTGAACCAGGATGTCTGTAAACTGAGATATGTTACAGATTTGGATATTGATTTTATTACTTGACTTAGTTTTTTCTCTTCCAAATCAGTTTAGCTAATATAGGTTTCTGATCTGTCTGATCATGTGACTGCGATTCATGCCCTGTCTGACTTCTTTTTAGCAATGTTGCCCCCAGGGGCCCATTTCTCCAAATTTACAAAATGCAAGTTGCGATTTGCAACATGAGAATTTCCTCTTGTGTTAATCTGGACATGTTTCACTAATCAAAATAAACGCCATACCTGTCACCCATGCATGAGGATGGGAGAGGCCTGAGACTTGCAAATTTATCTGCAATTTGCTAGTGATCTCCTGTGAAGCGTGACGCTACCACCACCTGCAATCAGCAAGGAGTGCTTGCAGATCACTTTTTTGAAACTAGCCAACTCTATAAAATTAAGATCGAAGTTGTAATAAACCAGAATAATTCTTCAACCCTAGAACTAATCCTTATACTAACCTGAACTCTAAACCCAATACTCTAAATTGTCTTTGATACATAAAATGATCTGAACCAAATCGTTATTATAAGTTTCACCTAAAAACGCCATTATTACACAAAATTATAAATTCAAACACATGAGGAATGTGCGAAGATTTCTCTAAATTTCCATCCTTGTGAAAACATTTGGCTGTAGTCAGTATTGAAATGTAAAAGCAGCGCTCAGCTGTGAGTAATGCGTCGCTGGAGGTAGCCGTCTGTATGTCGTAATCAGATTTAACGGGGGGGGGCAGAGAACATAAACTTTCCTGATTTTTGCCCCATGCAGAGACTGTGTGTGTGTGTGTGTGTGTGTGTGTGTGTGTGTGTGTGTGTTGAGGGCAGTTTGAATGGAACCCAGACATCGGGGATTTCTAAATGGGTTTATTGTTCTCCTGTGTTCTCGCTCTGTTTATTTATTTATTTATCTATCACCCTCACCGTGTGTGTGTGTGCATATTTATGTGTATATACTGTATTTGGGTGCATTTGTATGGTGTGAGCATGTGACTGTATATATGCTTGTGTGCGTGTGTGTTTGTGTGTATTTTCAAGGGGATGGAAATAATGACTTCCTCATGAGATTTTAGGATTTGCCCTCCTCTCCCATTCTCATCTTGTCCTCCTCCATCCATCTTTCTGTCTGCCTGCGTCTCTCTTTCATTGTGTCTGTTCTCTCTCTCTCAAATACCTACTGAAACACACACTTGTTCACTTGTTATCTGGGTGAAACAACCTTTTCATTCAGACAGCTGCACAGAGAGAGAGAGAAAGGGAAAAGTAACAAACCTGCCTCACAAGAACACAATATTGCTTTAACCGGTTTATTAAAGCCTTTACATGTTCTTTTCTAAAAGAAGGTCGTCTTTTAGAAGTGTATTTTCAACTTCATGAGTGAGAGTGATAGTGAGAGTGATATATTACACAAAACAGGAAACCATCAAAATAGCATAGAGCAACAAGGACATAAAGCAACAACAACATAAAAGGCACAGAACAGTAAAAAAAATCAATAGAGAGAAGAAAGGAATTATTTTTGTGTCCGAGGAATACAATTACATGCTATAAAGTGTAGGGCTCATTAATTAAACTGATAATATGGCTGGCAAGCTCTCCACATCGCAGAGGAATAAAAAGAGGAATTAAATCTTTCTGGTGATTACAAAAAGTACAAAGATCAGCAATGTCAACATATTTTGCAATAAAGGAATTAACAGAATAAACACAATGCAGTATTTTAAAATGTACTTCTTTGGCTTCATTAGATGCATTTATCAGATGCAACAGTCGGGTATTTAGAAGGTAAAAGCCAGGCTATTTCCCCCAATTTATGTCGTCTATTTACCTTTTTGAACAACTTTATTTTGTTTGTTAAGATTTTGTGATGTAGAAGTGTACTCCAGGGTGTGTCAGTACACCGTGACATCACTGTTGGTTACAGGTACTACAGATCTTTTAGCCAAAGAGGGCAGTGAAACCCAGTGTTTCATCCTTGCATTAAGCTACTCTTCTTTCACAGTGGTCAACATGTTTATTTTTACCCTCTTATCCGCATACAACAATAAGATTCACTTCCTGTAAAGAGTGTATAACCACACTGTTCAATCATTATCTTCTTAGGCCACAATTTAAAAAGTTGTGAAAACATCGTTTGCATGTGGGGATTTAAACACATCATACATGTTTCTCTGACAGACCAGTAGATCACTTCAGCGTGTGTTCAGGTACATTATGTTTGTGTCTTGTGCATTTTGTATGTGTTCTTGGATAAATATGACTTATTTTAAATAAATCATGATTAAATATCATTTTCCAGGAGAGTGTATTTTGTTTGGACTTGAAAGATTGAAGATCGGATGTGTAGTTACCTTGCAGGAATCCAAACCTTCATGTATCCAAGATTCATCAGAGACATTAGTTGGCTCCGCTGCCTATTTCACCATAATAAAACTATATATCAGGTGTTTTTACTTGTTTCACTGCCACCACAGGGAGGACTGTACATTGCAACACAAAGTCAGTACAGCAGAGAGGAAAAAAGACTGATGAAAGAAGCTAAGAGAGATACAGTAGTGTCCACTGAGGATATTACTTTACCTTCATGTTCTTATGAGTCCAAAGAGAGATAATGTAGCGGGACACAAATACTCATCTCACTCCCTGTTCCTTGTTCCCTTGAAGGTCAGCTGTGTTGCAGTGTAGCCACTTTTAGAAGTACAATTTCTTAAAGAATAAAGTATTGAAGCTTTATATTACATTTGTATGGTATTTTTATCTTTTAAATAAATGTTTTAAGTCAAACTTAACTTCTGCTGACTCAGCAGTTAGTGAAAGAAGTGCTGAGTAATGTGTCTGTTTGTGACTTTTCCTAATCTGAAAGGGTCACTGATGAGTCTTATATTCTTTGGTAATGATACAGGATGAAGAGGAATGATAGGACATTTTGTCCATCACACAGACAGAGGAGTCTGTATGGGAGATGTTATCTAGGTGAAAGGGGAGGATGGTCATTGAGTTTAAACTTTGCAGGATGGACTGTCTATGTGTGTGTGGCTATAGATCTATGAATTTCACTGGCGCACATCTGGTGTGCTGTTACAGTGTACGCTTTATGATTTAGATTTAAATGTTTTTATGCATTAAACAGTTTGAGTATGTGTAGACGTGATGGAAATCCTTCCATGTCTTTCTTTGCGCTCTGGTAACTGGATCCCTTCCAGAGAGTCATGTTTCATATGGTCCTGAATACTTTAATTTATACTGACTGCAGAGTAGGGATTCACTTGTGCAACAAAAATGCACAGAATCCTAAAGATATGGGCTTTATGGGAGAGGTTTAACTCCTGCCTCTTACATTTTGATGTGACAGTTTCTCCCCGCCCTCGTCCACCTGAGGTTATTTGAGCTACGTGATATACGACTTTCGGGACACACATAAACGAAATGAGTGTTGGAAGCTACAGAAAACACGTTTAAGTTGTAAAGCTATCCAAAAACTTCCCTGTGGATATCATTTGTGCTGATCTCTGCATTTTAAGTCCTGTACAATGACCTCCCTTGCATAAGAGTTCAGTGTTTAGGAGTTTCTTTTGGCAAGTTATGTACATTGTTGGATATGAATGAAATGTTCCTGTCTTTGTCCAACGAACAGCTGACTGATTGATTAGTCAACCAACAGAAAACTAATGTGCAAAAAGTTTGATAACTGATTAATTGTTTGAGCAGTTTTTCCAAGCAAAACTGGCAAAAAATAAATAAATCACTGTCTCCAGCTTCTTAAATGTGAAATATTTTCTGTCTTGATGAATGGCAATGTCGGCCTGTTGGTCAAACTGTTGGTCCAGACTGAAAAATCTCAACAACTATCAGATGTTTTGCAACAAAATTTGGTACAGACATTCATGGTTCCCATATGATCCTAATAACTTTGGTGATCTCCTGACTTGTCATCTAGCGCCACCCTCTGGTCAAAAATTCATATTTGTCCAATATTTTAATTTATGACCAAATACCTGCAAACCTGATGGCATCCTCATCGGCCTCAGCTGTACTTTGTGTTTATTGCTAATTAGCAAATGTTAGCATGCTAACACACTAAACTAAGATGGTGAACATGGTATTAACATTATATCCGCTTAACATCAGCATGTTAGCACTGACACCGTGAGCATGTTAGCATGCTGATGTTAGCAATTAGTTCAAAACACACCCTCACAGTGCCACTAGCACAGCTGTAGACTTTTAGTCTTGCTGACTGTTGGTCAGACAAAACAAGACATTTCAAAATGTCACTATGAGCCCTTGGTACTTGTGATGGCAATTTTTCATAATTTGCTTACTTTTTAAAGACCGATTACTTGATAATGAAAATAATCATTAGCATCGCAGCCCTAGTCTAACTAACGAAATGTGTTTGGATGTTTTGGGTATTTAAAAATGATTTATATTTACTTTTATATAGGCCTTTTTATATGCTATAGAAAATAGGGCTGGATTTTAGGGAAATATGCAACACCTTGTTTTTGTTCTTCAGTCATGTATGCGCTATCTCTTATTGCATGTTAAACAGAGTAAAAGGAAATATGCATGTGGATCTTTAATTCAGATCTCAGGAAGTTACTTTGATTTAGTTGCCCTGGTCCCAGCGCTGTTATGGATACCTTCAGTTTATGGTTTTGTCATTGCTGTGGGTTGTAATGGCTTTTTTTTTTCATGCAGCCATATCTACAGCAAAATCAGTTTTTCCCATGACTCAGACTGTATTAGTGTCCTCGTAGAAGCTTCATGGAGATATTTTGCACCGACATTTTACTACAGTAGGGACAAAGAAAGAATATTACTGTAAGAGAGCCAATCGCTCTTTTAAAGTCATTTTTTATTCAAAGTTAAGTGTCTCTCCAGAATTGGTCTTTTTCTCGGGGGGTGGTCACCTTGGGATTCTAATGTGACATTTGGAAAACAGCACAGCAAAAGAAAGCCATTAAGTCCTCTCCTGCCTCTTCACATAAAGTTAACAATAGTTTGACAGATCAGTTAGATCTCAGTTTTCTTGGAAAATGTCTGAGGAGCCTTTCAAAAATGTGGCCTTTGTTCGCTAAAGAACCAAAGGTCATTACAGGATATTTTATTGAGATTTGTAAGTCATGATTATGGGTTGGGTGTTTGCTGGAATGAAGGTATGAAGGTCAGATACTGTTACACAAACACACACACACACACAGAGTAAGCTGTAGGGAGATACTGTGGGAGTCAAATAAGGTGGTTTCACAAGATGAACGATTTAATCAATAATCAAAAGAGTATATTCAGTCCAGTCAGGATGTGTCTCAAATGTGTGTTTAGATGTGGGTGAGTGTGTAATCCTAATCAGTGTGTTTCTGTGCAGACTCTCGTCTCCTCCTGCCTTTTAACATTCCTCTGAACGGACCTGTAAATGCTACAACCTCAGCTTTATATTACCAGTTCTCTCCTTCTGTAAATGTACTACGTCTGTCTCTTCTTCTGGTGATTTGTGTTGTACGTGTAGAGATGAGTGCAAGTGTGTGATGTTATACAGTATGTTCTATGATTAAAGGGAAGAGAAAGGGACATAACAAGAGCCAGTTTTAGATATTTATGTGCACTCATCTTCTCCTCCTCTGCCTTTGCACAGAACAGCCAGTCCTTTCTGCTGATCAGTGCCACTCGTCTGTTCCAGGATTGAGCCTGTCCTTAAAGGGATTTATAGCTGTGGATCACCTGTTGTGTGGAACCATTTATTAAGGTTCCTGCTGTTCAGATTTCATCGAATATGACAGAAATTCACCATGTGAGCGACTAGCTGATTAAAATATTATGCACCAGATGTTCTGTAAATGATAAATACTGTAATTTTCACTTCAAGACGTCAATGCAAAGGTAATTCTGCTGTTGAAATGAAGTATTTAGCAGCATGTGGATGGCAATGTTGGTCTGTGAGTTGGTCAGTCCACTGCTGAAATATTTCAGCAAGTATTGGATAAATTACCATGAAATTTTGTACAAACATTCATGGTCCCCAGACGATGAATCCTAATGATTTTGGTGGACTTTTCTTCTAGCACCACTATGAGGTTCATGTTTGTGGTTTTGAGTTAAATGACTCAACAACTAGTGAATGAATTGTCGAGACATTTGGTTCTAATCACTTTGGCGTTCCCTTGACTTTTAATCTAGTGCACTTTTTCTCCCATAATCTGCTTCTGTTTCCTGTTACAACACATGTAAGCAGTCAACCATGAATAGTTTATCCAATCTAATCTAATTAAATCATCACATGGGACTCAAAATGAAACCTTTTGGGTTTAAGCTGAAATATGTTGGTCTCACATTAAAGTGTAACTCCACCGTCTCAGACTCAGCTAGAACCGTCTCTCCCAGCAGATTTAAAAAAGACAACGAGTGAGGGAACAACAACAGTAGGAGGCGTGGCCTCGTGGCTACATAGTGTGTGGGTCAGGGGAATAGGGGACAAGACTGACTGACACTGAGTCTTTTTTTATATAAATTTCATGACGTAGACAGGTCCCAACTGGTTGATTCTATGTCAGCATTGACCTCGCAGGTTCAGGGCTGATTTAAAACAGTAGATGGCACGTTGAGACATTTTCAACCCATGAAATGGGTAAGAAATATAAATATTAACGCCAGCATTGATGTGTTTCACCACAGTAAAGTCATATCATTTAGTTTACAGCTCAAAAAACACTCTTAAGTGTGCAGTACCTCTTTAAGGTTGTTCGTTATATTACTAGTGTTGCTGGTGTTTGGACCTCACAAGACATCTCCCTTCTCTGTGCACCTTGGAAGTAAGTGAAGTTATGCCAGAAATCCTTGCTCTGCCTTTTGGATTCAGGACAGCCCTTCTTGTTTTTGCTGTGTTCGTGTTTTAGCATTGACAAAATCTGATTTAACCAGCCTCCAGTCATTCCTTCTCATTAAACATCAATCCACTCTTCTATCTTTCTGCCCTTGTCAGACCGTCTGTCTTTTTCTTCTTTTCCACATATAATTTGTCCATAGTTTAAATCCTGCAGAATCTGTGACATAAACCTTTATTCTATACAACTTTTATAATAAGCTCCAAAATGTTGTTGTGGTTAAACATTACATTTACAACATCTTTTGTTGTCTAGCGTTTGGTTCACTGTAGGACACAAAAGCCATTGTTTGAAATCTTGAAATGTCACCAGTAATGAACCTACCATTTGAATACAAGAGTCTTTGTTCAGAGATATGAATCTTTTAAAGATGTCGCATACATGAGTCAAAGGCTGTTGGGTAATGCCGTGGGTTTTGTTGGACTGCGTGCTGATTTACAAATGCCTTTATGTCCAGTCACGTGTCAGCACTGACTTTCTTTTTTCCTGTGTCAGCATCATTCAAGGAATACTGACAACAAATGGAGAAAGTTTTATTTACTGAACACAGATGTTTCATGACTGGGGGTCGTGTGTTTTCTGAAGAAATAAACTGTTACTTTAAATACACATGATGTTACAGTACAGCTAAACCACAAACAGCTTAAAAGGAAATTCTGGTTTCATATAACTTGGGTCTTATTTTCATAGTTTTGGCCCTCAATTCTCTTGGTAGTTATAAAATGATAGTCACAGAGTTCATTGTTCAGATCTGGGAATAAGCAACATGGAGTAAGAAACACAAGCAGACCATCGTACAATCACTTACAAAGCCTGAGGGAAGCCAAACTAATGCACTCTGCAATAAATCCTATCTTTTAACCTAATTATTTTGTCCACCCCATTCAGTGAGGGTAGGCTAAATACCAGAAACACCTCTCGGTATAATACAATACAGTTCAACAGCACCACAAACTACATCCTCCAAAATGATCATACAGTTGAATCAACACCTTGTCACAAACTGGCTCAAGGAATGTGACAAGGAGGGAGTCCATGCAAGAAATTGACTTAAAGAATAAGTAGTCGAATAAGAGTAATTTTTTCAAAATAAGGGTAACAAAAATCAAACAATGGAGTGTTTAGACCAGCCGTGTCAGCAATGAAAGCAGTGCATGGTTATGTGCTGTGGAGGTGCAAACCAAAAGAAGGTGAGCAGAGTAGATGTCAGCTTTAAGAAATGAGAAGCAGGAGTGACCACATGGGCCAGGCGAGCTTAATCAACTGACGACCCTCTTAAAAACCATTTTCAGCAAAAACTGAACATTATAACCTTCATGAAGGGAGGATTTATTGCAGGACTGTTGCATTAGACTGCATTAGTTTTAGCTACAGTAGGTGTACCTAATAGAGTGGCAACTGAGTGTACCTACTGTACATAGAGTAAAGTTAATAATACATACAGTACAAAGAATACATAAAAAACTGTCCATGGGAGGAAACAACCAGTTACTGATAACACTTACTACTGGGACATAGAATTAGAAGAGATAAATAGACAGAAGAGAAATACAGAAGTACAATTGAAAAAACAAAGAAGAAAAGTTATGTGTATTACAGTATATAAAAATTAATTCTTATTCTTCTTATTCTGTATATTCTCGTGACAGTTTTGCCACATGAACAGTTTCACCAAGCAGAGTTTGAATAAGCACTTCCTTTGAAAAGGAAAGAAGACCCGGATTTTGGGGGTTTAATTTGGGGAAAATTTAATCTCTAATTTCTCATATTTGGGGCAATAGATTTATGTTCTCTAATTCTACTATTCACACTGGGCACAGAATATTTTTTCTCTGACTGTTTTCTATGGTGACCCCTTTCCAATATCCAAACAGTGGTCGCCAAGTTTGTATTTAATTTATATTTTAATTTGTCGGTGTGTCTTACTGAGAGCATCTCTGTCTCTCTCTCTGGCAGGTAACCACATGCTGTTGCGAGTGTTGCCCTCAGTCTACCCCAGACAACCAGATACCATCCACTGTCACCTGGGCAACCTCACTGCGATGATGTCACAGCTGGAGTCCCCAGAGCAACAACACCTGATCAGACTCATTCAAATGGTTGCCGAGCAACATCCACTTGTGAGTGTTTGTGTAGTTTTATTTTAGAAATAAAGCACAATGTGGGTAAATCAAACTATTCACTGTCACATCCGCAGAATGTGTTATGTTTTTATAACCGCAAGAGCCAAAGGGAATTATCCCACTTATACCGCTGTCACTTTGCCAGCAATCTAAATACAAATCTACATTTTTTCATATATTTTTAAAACTTTTTGTTGGCAATATTTGTCCGCCTTTAATGGGCTGTTTCAAGCAGCCATGGCCGAGTAACACCTAAGCCTCCAGCTGTATTATAGACTATTATTTAAAATGATGATGAGGTAGTTACAATACATCAGTTATCTGAAAATAAAGCACTATCCAACTAAATCAGAATTAAGTCTCTGTGGCCATGGCACAAGTCTATATTTAACTTGGCTTTGGCTTATAGTGAAGTATGTGTGTGGCTTTTTGGTAACATTTCTGCGTATGAGTCAAGCTTAATCAGACCTTTTACCGCTCATCTTTGCTACATCCTGTAATGAGCTGATGTCGAAATGTAAAAGAAAAGCCACAGGAACATAGTCAGAAGTGAGGAAATGTGGAGTACCCATTTCTCGGTAGGAATTCCCTTAATCCTGCATATTTCAGAGCAGAGCTGCTGATGTTCGACATGAGGGGAAAGTACCACATACCAGCAAACAGAGCGCATGGTGGTAAACATGGACAGTCTCACTCACATGTGGAGCACTGGAGAGGCAAAACCGGCCATCTGGAGTTATTCTAATCCCCACCCCCGACACAGACACATGAAAATAATAATAGTTACCAAATCGTTTGCATCCTAATACTCACTTACTGGAAGTGATGCGGTATTGAAAATATTAATAACGTGGAACTTTGAAATTACATAACTTTTATTTGATATTGTGTCAAACATCTTCTCCCTGAGGAACAGATCATGTTTGATATCAATGATTGTTCAGAACAAGTGACTCATAAAGTAGCAGCAGGAGGGCCGGCAATGGTGGGCATTGTTAGTCCGATCCAGTCCAGTGTGACCAGTCCAGATAATGAGAAGGAACTGTTCATTCACTCAGTTTGTCCAGACAGTCCTACAGTCAAGCTTTTGTTTAGTATTAGTCACCATTCTGTTCATCCTGCTCCAAGGTCACTCCTCCAGCCTTCATTAAAGACGCATCAAGCCTCTGATTGGTGATGTTTGTTAGTGAGCGGAGACAGAATTACTGCTGTAATTAAAAATAATGAATAATGCTTTAACTTTCTTCTCTCTTTATCTTTGTTTCTTCTCACTCGTACAGATGTTGAGCCCTCAAGTGCCCGCACTAGTCAGTTACCTAGGAGACCAGTCCCTAACTGAGGCCCTACTGAGCACGCTCATGGACGTGTCACAGGCTAGTCCTTCCTCACTGGTCAGCTTCCTGCCAGCGCTGAGGATTGTGGGACAACAATGCCCTGCTCTCCTGGGTCATGTGGCCAAAATCCATGGTGCCGTGGGTATTGTCAGTGAGGTACGAACACACACACACTCAAGACACACACAAATGAACAAGTTTACGTTTGTTTGCAGCAGTGATTTGCTGCAGAAAGTGGAAGCGTGTGTTTTAGTAGCACTTCAGGTGTGTTCAGACTGAAAGGCAAGCGAATGTTAAAGGCAGCAAGACTGAATACAAAGTCAGTGGAAAGACGGGAACCAATGTGAACAGACGTGGGTTCGTTAGCAAATTGACACATCCACCCAGGTTGAAAATCTTTTATCTTTAATGAATACGTTATATTTAATTTGTTTAATCTGTAGTAAAACCAGAGTGTAAAACTACAATTCACCAGGTAACCACCAGAGACTCTGGGAAGTTGCTGATCCCCATTAAATGGCAAATTGTCCTTTTTACGTTTTGATTTTTGTACAGATTACATAAATCTTTATGTATGTTAAAGCTTTAGAGGTTCTGGTAGGACGATTTTGTTACCAGGCTAGCTGTTTCCCCCTGTTTCCAGTCTTTATGCTAAGCTAAGCTAACCTACTGTTGGCTCCAGCTCTGTATTTATAGTGCAAACACGTGAGTGGTATTTATCTTCTCATCTAACTATCTGCAAGAAAGCGAATAAGTGTATTTCCCAAAATGTGAGACTATTCCCTTAAAGAAAAAAAATTGCAATTATTCCAAAGCTCCAATGAAGGAACATGACAAGACAGGAGGGAAAAGAAAGAGTCTGAAAGAAATAACAACCAAGTGGAGTTCCTTGAAATCAGTTTTACTTTGAGCCTCTTAGCTGTCACACAAAAGCACAGGTGGTGCCTGTTGTTAGCTTTCTGCAGTTAACAAAGACAGTCTGCATTCATGTAAAAATGGCATAGGAATAATGCACCTGAAGTCTGCTTGGCAGTGAGTATTCACACACACACACACACACACACACACACACACACACACACTGAAACAGGCAGGAGCGATTATTTTAATAAATAGGGAGGAATTGGCTGCACTCTCACATAACTTGTTCTTTGTTGTCCTGCCAAGTATAAAACACACTCACACACCGGACAGGCTGGTCATGATCCGGAGGTCTAACACCTACATCAGCGTTCAGCTGGAGCGTCTCTCCTAGACAAACACAAGCCGACTTCTCAGAGAGTTCTGTCTCTCTAGAGCTGAATAGATGAAGAAACACAACAAACTGCTGTCCTGGTGGAGGGAAGAAAAGAAAATCTAATTTGAAGTAACAGTTAAGAAGCAGCTCTGTAAGCTGTAACCTAACGGTGCAGGCATAACACAATTTAAGGGAACATTAACCTCAAGAAAGGTACTTTTTTATACATGTGAGAAATGGAAAATCAGCTCACAGAGGGAAAAAAATGGTTCCTTCAAAACTGAACTGCACTTGTGTAACATAACTTCCTGCCCGGTATTGTGTACAAGTATTTGCTTGCACTAATTTGATGCATTTCTCAAAATACTAACATTAAAACTACATTTTGGGAAGACTTAAAATATCAAAATTTGTTTCAGGGTAGGCTAAATGTGTCCCATGAGCCTCATTTTGGCCAACCCATGGGTTAAACGCTTGGCTGCCCTGCAGACTTGGCTGCTCATTTACCCCTAATGGCACTTATTTTGATGTTTCAGCCATTAGCGGACTGCAAAAACACTTGAGCTGCTGATTACAGGTCAATTAGCCTAGCAACTGGAGCAAACTGCAAGGTGGCGTCGCTGCTGACTGATGGGTTGGAGAGGGTCTCAGATGCACACATTCACACAGTTCTCCTCCCGGGCAGACAGTCAACACCCATGCAATCACGAAAAAAGCCACACAGATGCAAACTGTGTGTACAGAGTGCCCAGGTCACATATGGGGCTAGCCTGACCTATGAGTGTATAGTGCATGAGATCATTGCATCAACTTGTGTTGTGCAGGCGTAGTAAGTAATACATGATTGTCCATGCAACGCTGTGTGATGAAGGGTAGGATGAAGTCACATGAAGTCAGGCTGTAATGTGTGTGTGCAAAGTGATGAAGGTGACAGCAGGACAGGCTGAGCGCTCCCACTCTCTCTTTTCCTCTGGGTCCATTTAACACAGTTTAATGGCAATTTGGGGAAATTAAGGAGAGGGGGCAAGTATGGCATGACTGTCTTTAGATGATGTGTGCTCCTCCACGCACACATACACAGACTCAGATAGACACACACACACACACACACACACACACAGATCATGGAGCTGGAAACCATAATTAAGTTTTCTATTACTCCAGGGCAACATTTCCTCCAAAAGCTCCCTTCCTCCTCAATCTTTTTGTCGAAGGACATGCCAACCCAGCTTCAGCACAGACAAACACACACACACACACACGCACAGAGTTGGTCAGACCTCTGTTGTCCTGTTTTTCTTCACATTGGAACCATTTGGAAAACAACCCAAGTTTTTCTGGGAAACACCACCACGGAGGCCTCCTGGTGATGGCAGTGGAGAGTACCTCCTGTGAATATAATACTTGATTGAAACAGGATTGCACAACATTGTCTGGCTTCCTTTACCTCCTGATGGGAGTTAGTCTATAGTCGATCAGCATACAGCATATCTTTACACTGAGAGAAAGAAAGCCCTGTACACTGTAATGCTGTCCAACCCAACAGTCCTGTATTAAGTCCTAGTTTTGAGAAACTAAGATTATATTTATTTAGTGTAGAAATGTGTTGATTGAATTCTACGGTCATTTTTAAGTCTGTAATTTGTGCTGGTCTCGTGCTCAATTTAAGTTTTATCCTCAAATGTTTAACTAAAACTGCATCATACAGGTGTTGCAGTTTTATTCGTCACTCAGTTCATATCATAGTTTCATAAATCAATCATTTTACCAGCCAAGATGAAGATTATAAGGCTGCACTGTTTTAAAGCCATTAACATTGTGCTCCATTTTCATAAGGACATTTAAATTAATAAACAAATACTTTCAGTAATTTTTTTTTTTTTTAAATAGAGCAGTGGTTCCCAACCTGGGGTCGGGGCCCCCCCAAGGGGTCACAAGATAGAGCTAGATGATTGTCATCCAGTATTTTGTGAAATACTCGATAGTTTTACCTCTTTAGGCCTATAAAACTTTGAGATGGTAAAAATAACTCTTTGCTCATGTAATATGAAACCTTTGACAAGCGGGCGCAAGTTAACTTTCTTTTAGAGCATCATGAGCCACGAGAAACTGACCATAACTCCAGGAAAAACATTCATTTATTGTTAACATCAAGTTTTGATAAGGGAAGTGTGGTGTTTTTTGTACTGAGGGAATATCACTTTTGATGCACTTAATTCCTCACAGTTACACATTTTCAGATTTGAAAGAGTGAATCATCCCTCCCATGATATATATACTCGTTCTGGGAAAGAAAACACACATTCATGCATGTTAGGGAGAGTTGGTGGCTGTGTGCCAGACTGCAGCAGCTCCAGAGGAAGCAGAGAGATCAGTGTGCTGATGGACAATCAGCGGAAACTAAGCGACCGAGCAAACAAGGAAAGAAAGAAAAAAAAAACCCAACAGGTTAGTGAGCAGAGAATGGATTTGGCTTGTTAGTGGAGCGATGCAGTGTTTTCCTTCTTCTTTTCTTTTTTGTAAACTATGAATCATTCATTATTTAAATGGAGTTTTTTAAACAGATATCACTTGCACACAAACACATGTGCTACTGGCAGAGGAGATATGCTCCGAATGTTGTTGGAGTTATGATAAAGGAGTGATGGAAATGAGTGGGCCAAGTCGTGTCTTTCTCAGAGGACGTGTTTATGTGTGTGTGTCTGTTTGTGCACACATGAGGCAGAAAGAACTGATTTCTTGCTCCAGATCTGCATCTGTCCTTTGGAGGAATATCTGTTACACAGCCATACTTTTTTGGAGAGCATGAAAAGTTATAATTAAACACAACAGTTCTTAGTTGTTGTTTTTTCTTCAACTTTTTCTTTTTTTTAATTTCCTGTTATTGTCCTCTTTTGCAGGATTTTAAATAAGAATTTGGTCTTGGAGTTAAACCAGTGGTGTGTGTAGGACATCAAATCAAGGCCAAGTGCTTTTTCCAGACAATTAAACACGATCTGTAACGTTCGATGATTATAGAGGGCTTCATATGACCTGGCAGTCTTTTAATAGTATTACTGTAAAATGTCTCACTTGCAAACTGTAAATGATGCAAGCTCTGCTTATGCTGTAATGTTTGGAAGTATTGTAGCGAGTCTTTAAAAAGTAAAATCCTCTCGACAATAAAAGCCTGAACTGTGGTGCAGAAGTAGCGCACATGCTAGTAAAGCCTTTGTACCTGCAGCTGGCGCTCCAGGCACGCTCCTGTTACATTTTTGTGTTGAACCTCACAAACTCCTAAATACCCTCTCCGCATGTCGTAACAGTATAAAGTCAAGTTCTACCTTTTCTGGTATTTTTTGCATCCACATATAAATTTAGCATCCTACAGAGAGCGCTTGTGAAACATGCCCAAACTGTGCAGTAACTGCATTCTTCTCTCCTCGTTACAAGGTGTGCTTGAGCTCTGTTGGCTCTGCCTGTCTTTCTGTTCCTCCATCAATCAATCAGAGGAGGAGAGGGAGCTCTTTAGTCCTTTTTTCAGTTTTCAGTCTGTGAGTTTTTACAAGACTTCCTGGTTTTGTCCACAGATGGGGGGTTTTGTTGGGTTTGGTTCTGCCTAAAAACACAGCAAGAGAGCTGTTACTGAATCATGTCACCTTAATTCATCTGTTGTCGCAATGATTTCTGTGTTGACTGGTTTACACAACTTTAAAAATGTGTCTGTTTTTTGTTAAAGAGTTGATAAAACCTTGCAGTTTATAGTGATAAACAAATAAATGAAAACAGATAAATTAAAGTACATTGGCTATAATGATTATGATTTTGCATATTACAGCAAACAGTACATAGAAAAGAAAGGTATGAACCTTCCTTTGAGAATACGACAAAATGGATAACAAGTATTATTCTGTGTTAAAGGTGAGCAGGTTGTACATGTTCTCGATACAGTTTACACAAAAAGCTGAGAATGATGAAATGTGTGCATGTGTGTTATTACAAAGGCAGATGGGAAAGAAGAAGTTTATATTTTCAAAGTTTGCCAAGAGTCAACTGCATGTGTTTGTATTTATTATTGTTTGTCACGGTTTAGAGACAATAGAAACCCCCAAGCTGCTTGAAAGTGTAAAACTAATGTGTGTCGAATTAGATAAAATACTGTCTTTATTCACCAAAACACATGTAGTGAAACAACACGCCACTCCTATAACACGTCCTATAACACACCACTGGTCCCATTTTCAGTGATTTTCAGCACATGAAACAACACACAACATTAGAAATAACCATTAAATGTGATGTTTTTTGTACAATAAAACAAATTGTCAGCGATCTTATTCTTTCTTTCTTTTCTTATTCCTTTGTTTAGTTTCATGCCAGGACCAGCATAGGACCAGATGTTATCATTTTAACATCTTGTCTCTCTCTCTCTCTCTCTCTCTCTCTGTTGTCTCCTTTCTCCAGACTCATGCTCACAGCTCGTTGGTCTACCTGGTGTCCCTCCTGGGCAGCATGGAGCACAGCTTTCACCACACGCTGCTGCTGGAGATCAGAGCTCTGACCGACCGTTACCCGTCTTTACTGGGAGGCTGCAGTAAAGACATCTACAGGATGAGCAACTCGTTCACTGCTATAGCCAGACTGCTGGGGAGAAGACTGGAGGAGGGCGCGGCCACGCACTGCAGGTCAGGAGAGACACGTGTACAGGGACTGACATATTGCTCCATGTGCAACATACAGACACGAGAGTGGTGTTCATTTTCTCATCTAACTCTTGTCAAGAAAGCGAGTAAGCGTATTTCCCAAGATGTTGAACTATTCTGTTAAATGTGTGGATTTAAGGATGAAGAATAAACCAATGAGACACGCTTAAAAAACTGAATCTGAATAATGAAAAAGTGCTACTTCCATGTTTGGTGCTGATCTGACAGCAGTGGAAATCCAGACTAGTTTCTCATTTAGAACTAGTAACTTGATTTGGGATATTTAAATGGATACCTCATGTTTTGTATGCAACTACAGCACTGCAGCAAGTAGTCCCAGACCACTGGGTATTAATTATCAGTGTTGACAAAATGTTTTTGTTCATATTTTTCTTGGTGCTTGTATAAGCTGTGATGCTCCTTCAAGTGATACAGTTGAGTTTTTTGCTCAGTACACGCTAAAAAAATAAAAAGTCAATGAAAAGTTGAATAAAACCTGCAAATACTGTTCGCTATTTCCTCCCATCATTTAAATGCACTGAAAACTAGCTTTTTATTGATTACTGATGTGGTCCTAAATTAACATCTGTATTTTTTGTTTTGCCTGTGGTCTTGGAAATGGTGATGTCACGTCCTTCACTTCACCAATCAGGATTTAACAACATTTGAATCAAAATCTGATCATAGTTGTGGGGTTGGCTGCTGTCAATCAAATCTGATCAATCCACACACACTTCTGATGAAGCACATTTCCGAGTGTTAAACTCTTAATAAATAATACCTAAGGATTTTCTCCCCAAAACTTAAACTTTGATTGTTGCTTATTTACTCATTACCTTTTAATGTTATACAGAAATGACTGCGTTTATTGATAAAGGTATTGATAAATGACAAGGGATAAAAAATTCCAGTTGTAAACAAATGAATTGAGGAGCAAAACTGAAAATGAAATCAGTATAAATAAAATAATTTCAATACTGATTCCTGTTCCAAACACAAGGCATTTGCCTAAAGAAGTGTCTGATTTATCTGCTCGTCACAGAGACTAGTCAAGAGTTTTGAAACTTGCTTGAAACTTGCACAAAGCCAAGACAACGCACATAGAGCCCACACATTTAACCGATTTGTGGTACTAAAACCTAAAAAATCTGGGTTTGTAACAACATACTCTTATAATCTTATACCATTAAAATGATTTTCTCTGGGACTCTTTATATCCAGTCCTGTCCTCCAATGACTTCTTTCATGTAATTGCTTTATTTAGAATAAATGGAAGCCGTGAAAAGTGCTTCAAAATGTAGTATGCAACATGTGAGGACAGCATGTGCATGTGTGAGTGCGTGTTAATGTGCATAAGTTGACTGGTATTCATCTGGCTGCAGTGTGGGAATGACACGCACATCTCGCTCCGAAATGAGAACATTGTGTGCAGGATTGGAGGCTTCCAAAGGCTGTGCTTGGGGTCTCTTCAGGACGACAGATAGAGGGAACGAGGGATTGGACTGAGAGAGGCAGGGTGGTTTATTAGTGAAAGAGCAGGGGGTGAAGACAGAAGAAAAACAACAACGGGGAAGTCCTCTTTCAGCAAACAAGTGGACTTTTTCATGAAGTTATAAAGGCCACATGGGGAAAAAGAAATAGGCACAGAAAGAAAGAGAGAGAGATGGAGGGAATAATTAGTTTGGTTAGAGAACAAAAGAGGAGACAGGCACCATAGTGAGGGACAAAGAAGACCAAATCCAAAAAGAGAGGGGAGAGGGGGAGGGAGGGAAGGAGGCTACTGAAATCCATTCAGATGTGTCTGTCCAGCTTCATCTCACGTGCCCACCACCTGCAATTCAACACTTTGCCCTGTGTGTGTTTGTGTGTGTGTTTTACAGGGTGGACGAGGCGTGCCCGCCATCTCCCTGTGCAATTCTTCCAGGTGGAGGGCGGGGGTCAGAGCAGCTGCTGCAGGTGAAGATCGAGGCCTTCGAAGAGCAAATGGGGGAGGATGGGGGAGGGGATGAGGCGGAGGAAGACTCTCCCACCCCCCAGCGACGCTACAGCCTGAGCCAAGCCGTCAGGGAGGAGAGGCGAGAGATGAGATTCAACAGGTCGGTCAGTGTGTGACGTTACATGGCTCTGCTGAGTATCTGCTCAGATCTGACTGGGTTGAAAGGATTTCTTTTTTATGAAGAATAGACTGTTTGAAAAGTGTTTTTGTTGTGTTTGCTCTGTACTCCAACACATTGGATTTAAAAAGAAACCAATCAGGGTGTTGACTCACCTGGTCAGTGCTGACTGTAGGATAATTGGATAGTCCTGTAGTCCACTGAAAATAATGGATAAAGTGACTAGTTTTAGTTCTGTTAGCATGTTAGACTTAGTATTACCTTACAAGGTACATTGGAGGGCTTCGCTGAAGAAAATTCAGCTGGAACTGGAGTGCAGAATCGTTTCATTGTAATTAATAGCTAACGTAAATAAAAGATATTCAGACTCCTGCCATGCAATGGAATTTAGGCATTTTGCGGTTTTATGTTTTTCTCTTAGTTGTTACACAATCATCACCAACAGTGATGCCCACAGAACCCGGAACCAAACCAAAATTTGCTGCACGGTGTCAAAAACAGGAAGCAGACTGAATTTTAATTGTTAAGATCTGTAATTTTGTAGCACTTTGACAGTTTTTATTTCATGGTCTCTGTTAGGTCAAAGAGCCTGGCCCTCCACGCTGTGCGCTCGCGCTCCATCAACTCAGACACCGGGGAGGACGGTGAGGGGCTGGAGCAAAGCCCAGACAACATCTTTTCCAACACATTGGTGAATTCACACTCAGAAACCCAGCAAGCAGCGCCAACTGAGAGGAAACTGACGGGTGACGGCTCCATGCCCCTCACTGCTGCCCTGGACGGAGGGCTCAAAGAGGTCGAGAGAGGTCAAAGCCGAGAGAAGGATGGAGAGAAGGAGGAGCAGGGTGAAGCTGACAGACTCTTCATCCATTTAAGAGACAATATGGAGACGATCAGAGAGTTCTGTAAAGATATGGTGCAGCAGATCCCCATACCAGAGCAGTGTGTGATAGAAGGTAATGTGAACATGAAGAACGGCTTTGTTTTCTTAGAGATCAGCAGTAGAAATAATATCGGTTTATGCAGTAGGTGGATAATTAAAGGGTTCACGGCGAGAGGCAGAGGGAGGGTTTGTGTAAACTCCTGAATCTGAATGAGATTACAGTCAGACGAGGTGGCTGGGGTTGATTAATGATGCGGAATGAATACACCTCCTCTTCGCCCTCTCTCCTTCCCACTTTCACTCAAATACACACACATGCATACAGATGCAGCTTTGCAGCTTTTGCAGCAGTCAGTAGCAGGTTGATTAGTGTCTCTTGAGCCACAATCGGACGGGGATTTATTTCTCCAGGGGGAATAGTTTTATTTTAACATTACATGTGCTGATCAGTGATTTTAATCCCGTCCAGAGGGCATATGAGTGTGATTTTTCTCCTTTTACTCCAGTATTAGTTACAGTCCTGAATCAGTTTATTGTCCTCCTATAATTTATATCATGTCTAGACAGGTATATTGTGTCTCTGAGCTGTATTTTCAGTTTGCCTTTCCAGAGGATCAGATGATTGTCTTGTGGAATATCTCTGTTGTGAACTCCTGCAATTTGGCAGTGGCTACAATTCTGTACAACTACAGCAGTTTAGTTACTGAGGGGCACAGCAAATATATTTTTTACATTTTTAAAAATGTATTTTTTCTCTCTCCCCTAGGCCTCATCCATGAATTTACATTATATACAACCGTACGATAACAAACACAATGCGTGAGAACGTTTTGGTTGATCTTTGCAATTCTGATTCAAAATGGTATCATCTTAAATTGAATAGTTGTTTTCGACATTGTTGCATCAATCTGAAAAATGTTTGATAGACTTTTGTCTAATAGCAGCAAACCAGCCTTGGAGGAGAAGGCTGGTGATATTCTATGTTCATCTCATTGTCAACTAATCCCATGAAAAGACCAAAAGCTCTCTGTCTTAACCTGTCTTTCAGTCTCAAACCCTTTCGTTCCCACAGAAAAAGAATATAGTGCTTCCATTTTAGGTTAAATACTTTCCTTGAACAGCTGGGCACTGGAAATTTTAGCAAATGTTACACAAACAGGTGGACTGTAACTTTTCAGCTTCAGATTTGTGTACTTTCTATTACTTTCAGCAGCAGAACGGTGTATGTGGAATTGGCTCAAAACTATGCCCATGGTAATAAAGGACCGTGTCATCCAGTGAATCTGTGTGGCTCACTGATGTGTTTTTAATAGTTTTTGGACAACAATGGAGGCACAGAGGAATAAGTTATATCAGGCTTTGATTTTAGTCTGATCAACTTATTGTTAGTTTTGGTCTTTTCATGGGATTTTTTTTTTGACAAGTAAATATGGAGTATTCCCAGACCTGTCCTTTTACTCAGCTACAGACTCCAGTGAACTTGTACTTGCCCTTAATCTGGAGTGAAAGAATGTACTGTAATGTAAAAACTATGAGACAAACTCTATGGGGAAAATGTCATGGAGCTAATTTTTTGAAATATTCTTGAAAAATTAATCGAGGTATAGAGGCAGAGAATTGTTTTGAGGTGGGCAGGGTCATTATATTCAGTTACATCTATACAATACAGTCAGGTTTAAGGAGAAACAGGTGAATGTTACGCATAGATACTGTATATGTAGTATGCATGAAGTACCTGTATATATGGGCACAGTTTTTGTTACGTGGGGCTGAACTAGTGAACCCATGTGCAGACTCAAACCAGGACTGAGGCTGGGGCTGATAACTGAGTTGAACAGGCGTACAGGGCAGGGAAGCAGGGCTGACAAGACGAGGAACAGGAGAACAGGCCAGAGCAGGCGGACAGGGGAGAGGGGAGGCGAGGCTGACAGACAACAACAGGATAAGTACACGTTTACTGGCAAAAGGCTGAACACTGACTAACTGATGTAGAGACTGCGATCTGGCAGCGAGGAAGTGGCCGGGCTGAGTATTAGTAGAGGCCTTGATTATGGAACGGGTTGCAGCTGGTGGGGCTCTGCTCAGACTCCAGCACACCTGCCTCCACTCACACAATCACACACACACACACACACATACAGGGAAAGAGAGGGAGAGAGCCACTCAGGGAATAGCTGCAGGTCAGGGAGACAGGATGGGGGTAGAGGGCGTGGCAGGTGACGTCGCAGGAGCAGATGTAACAGTTTTCTGTGTGCGCGCATGCTTTCATACCAGTTATATCAGTGCCTGCTGACTAGAAATGGGGGGGGGGGTCAAGCAGTTCATGTGAAAAAACAATGAAATGAGAAACCTCTTACGTCTCCAAACTAATCTAATCCATTTTCTAAATCTTTGTAATTTTCACATTTCTCCTCTCATTCGTCTCATATTCGGGGATTTGATATTTTATTTTCATTCATGTCTTCTGATTTCTGCTTATTTTCCACATTGCAATTCGATTTGCTTCACTTGAATGAGGGCTTCATTGACATCTTTTAGCAGTGCCTGTCATCACCTTTTACATATTGAAACATATTGAAGTATTAAATCTTAGCTTAATGTGATCATACGGCTGAATTCACCAACATACAATATGCTAAAATGCATATGATGCATTTGAAAATCCAGTCTTGCATGTAGACAGATACACATATTTTACAGAACAGACATAAAATACACTGAGCTGGGCAATAAGAACTCTGCACACATTCAGCACGTCAGTTCACACATACTTACATAAATTTGCAATTGGACAGTACAGTCCTTTGTCTGAGCCATCTGCAGCAGTGAACCCCACCTATGGGGACATGGCTACATTCTTTTGAACATGCACACACACACAAACAGAGCACCCGACTCAAACACGACACAGAGGTGATGATATTTTGATTGACAGGAGGGGATGTTATTGCTCCGCCTTGGCCTTAATGTCATTTTAACTAAGAGGCAGCCAGGGGTCATACACACACACACACACACACACATATGCATACACTTAAAACAGGAAACATGACAAAAAATAACAAACTCCTCCTTTGGCATCTGGTTAATTGATTAAATCACTGTTCAACACACACACACACACACACACACACACACACACACATAGACTGACATTAATTTCTCATCCCATAATTGGTTTTTTGCTAATTTGCTCTCTTAGTATTAAGTCTCTTAATGAGAATCAACCCCCAAGGCACTTAGGATATGATGTCACAGGTGGTCTCAGATGGATGATGTCATCATGCTGCTGGCTGACCTACACATCTGCTGCTGACCCTCCATCTCAAGGGATGATGAGGATTGCACAGAAGAGTGCACATGCACATTTATACTTAATCCAAACACACACACACACACACACACATTGACACAAAAAATATACAGCGTCGCCGTAAGATTGTTTTTGCAGAATAACAAATTAAGGTTGAGTTTGGCTATAAATCACTTCAGTCAGCTGAAGTGTATATAGTTTAACTTTGTCATTAAAACTTGTAGCAGATATCCAGCATAGCTTTAGAGTTTTGACAATTTTCTGAGTAGAAGATGAGTGCCAGGTTCAGGGAACAGTTTTAATTTCATTTTGAAATTAGATGATTTTCACAGGCCTTCACTGGTTACCTCTCCTTGGCTGAGAGGTGGAAGTTGATGGGAGGTGGCGGTGGGAAGAGAAGACGTTTTCTGATGGTTACAAGACTGTAAATATGTTCCCAAGGTTACCAAAGTCCATATGTGCAAGAGACAGAGAGAAACACACAGTGAAAGAGGGCTAACTGACTCTGGTTCAGCTTGGGAATTTCAATTTAAGCTGTGCAACTTTTCTGCATCTGCTAAATATTCATGATTTTGCCATTTTTTTACGTTTGTGTGACAGATTCAAATCGAGGATGTGTGGCCAAGCTGTCATTCTCCTGTCCTCTTAAGGGCCACTACTGTCTGTACGCCAAGTCCTGTTTCAACCTGACCAGCCGACAGCCTCATCTTTGGATACAAATCATGCTGCTACATCTACAGGTGCACAGAAACTGGAACGCACAGCTGTAATGCACATAACATGTCATCGTATCTAAAAGCATTTATGCACATCCGTACTGTCAAACACATCAAGTCAGAGTGTTAAAGTCCACGATGTAAAGCATAGAACAAGACTAAGAGTCTACAGCCATGCTAGCAGCTCTGTGAGGCTGTACTTGGGCACAGTGGTGCTTTCAGCTAAATGCTAACATCAGAATACTAAAATGCTCACTATTACAATGCTGATTCTGTTGATTCTGAAACGCTCTTCATCATATTGGGAAATCTATGAAGAGCTTTACTGTTGAGGAATGTCCTGGAATGAAAAACGTGGTTTCATCTGTTCAAATATAAAATTACAAACAGGAGAAGCTTTCTTTTCCCAACCCTTTTTTCCTCCTTTTTGCCCAACCTTCTCCTCTGTCACTATCCAAACCATATCTCTGTTTTTGTGTACATTTTGTTTTCTCTATCTTTTGACCAGAGTAAGTCCAGTGTCCCTCTGTGCTCCAGGGACGAGTGTGTCCAAAGACTTGCTTCTCTTTGGGAGAAGACGCAGCTAAAAGGAGCTCACAGCTTCCCCATGGCTATGACACAGCACACCACTCCACACAGGAAGGTACAGGACCACAGTGTGTGTGTGTGTGTGTGTGTGTGTGTGTGGGTGTGAGTGAAAGATTGAGTTACAGAGAGAAAGCCTGACTGAACGAGACAAAAACAGTGTGTGTGTGTGTGTGTGTGTGTGTGTGTGCGTGCTGCCCCTTCATAATGTGACAAGCTAAGTGGTCGCTAGGAAACAATTAGACCCAAAAAGAAAATACAGCTGTCATTTGTCTTTCTCTGAGCATGTGTTGTGGCGGCAATGAGATGGACCAGCTATGGTTACCATATGGAGCCTGAACATACCCAGTTATTCATAAACACACTCTCACACACACATACAAATAGTACACAGCGCAGGAAGATTCATGCTGTGAGACACTCAACGGTTCAAACATGGTCATAGTCTCCAGTAAAATCTCTGATTTACCTGCTCAGTCACCAGTAAAATATGCTTTCTGCTGTTCTCAACTGGCCCCAGCTAGACCGCTTGTGCTTTAAAGGAATAGTTCAACATTTTAAAATCTACTTATTTGCTTGCTTGAGAGGGAGATGAGAAGATCAATACCACTTTCATGTCTGTAATAAAAATATGAAGCCAACAGCTGGTTAGCTTAGCTTAAATATAAGCTTTGTTAATCATCAAATCAAGAAATGTATTACGTCTGACATGTAAAGTTTCAAAACAACCTCCCAGCAAGAAATGGCAGAAAATGTCTGTAGGCCTTTCTACCATTAGAAGAACTATATGGAGTAAATTATTGATATTGTTAGCCAACCACAAAAGTCAGTGTCAACACTTCAGGTTTCACAGTAAAGGTCTACCACTGCCTTCACATGAAAATATATTTTTTAGCTTACTGCTGCAAATTATTGGAGCAGAACATAAGAACTGTATTTAAGGGGAATCAGTGACGTTTGACGGATAACCAATAGGTTCAGTACTGATACCTATCCAGCGGACCTTCCAAGTACACAGGGTCGACTAACAGAATGATAGAAGAAGATCACAATCTTTCCCTCCGTCCATATGCTCTGCATTTCATATTTGCTTTCTTTCCCTCTGTATTAGTACTACAGCTTCATTCCTGTCACTGTCAGCCAATCAGAAACGCGTGTAGTGGAAGGCGAAGGGAGAAAAGCTATGATGTAATGAGATAGAAAAGGTTAACGATTATGTCTGTACTGACAGGGAGATTTAAAGGGAGACTATGGGGCTTTATGAGGCTTCAGAGGTTGAAGATGGACTGATGTATGGCCTCTGACAACTCAGTTTAGTAGTTTTATGACACAGAGATAATAGAAAGCTGGTGTGAGCAAAGATGAGGGGGGAAAAACATGTAGGCGCTGAGTGATTAAGATACATGTAGAGGGGCGAGATTGTGAAGAGGTAGTATATAATGTTCACAGAGGAAGTGGCGAGAGAAAAGAGGAAGAGAAAGAGGAAAATAAGGAAGACATGGCATGAGATATGTTGGGAGACTGAGCAAAGTGGAAGCCTGAGAGGGGAGATACTTGACAAGTATTGTTCCACCTTTTGTCTTTCTTTAGCCCAAAGTGAGAGCGTTTGTTGATACAACTTTGGTGGCGATAACGTTTGGTGGAGGGAGAGAATGAAGGAGAAAGGCTGAGTACCAAAAGATAGAAGAAAGCTAAAGATAGAGCCGAGACGGACATTAGATAAAGACATTTGGGGAAGGAAAAAACAAAAAGGGGCAGGAAGGAAAGAAGAAAGCAAGAGCTGAAGGAGCAGAAGGACTTACAGGATTCTGGTTTACATGTGAGAATTGTTGTCTCTGTCTGTGCCTGTCTGAAATGACATAAACGTATACGTCAAGAGAGACAGAAATAAAGACTGTGCCTTGTTTATTGGCTTCATCCATCTCTCCTCCACTCCCCTTTCCAACACTCCCACTTCTCATCCACTCACCTTTCTCCTGACTTACACTCCTCCCTCTACTCCTCATCCGGCCTCCTCCTCCCACCGCCCTTTCTCTTTCTCTGTCTCCGGTTACGTTTATTTAGGAAACCTCCAAAAAGCTTGTCTCATCCTGTCCCATCTCCTCTCCTCTCCTCTCCTTTTATCTCTTCTTGCCTAGCATTTATTTTAACTTAATCTAGATATGCACTGCTTAAACCTAACACTTTAAATTCACTGTGTGCCATATCTAATGTATCTATCAGTTACATTCTATAAAAAATTGTTTTACCTTTTCCAAAAACAGAATAACCTCAGAATGTGTGTATTTTTGTAGTGAATTAAGATTTTATCCGAGGTATTAAAAGAGTACTTTACCGACGCAACAAATAAGTGAGATTACAAGGATATCAGTGGAATTATCTGATCTTTTATTTGAATAAAATAGCATTTTAAGACTGATTATGAGTTGCTTTTGTTTTGGATGTATTTTGCAGACTCAGTACAGCTCTCCTTCGTTGCTGTCGCAGTCTGCCTGCAGTCGTCATCAGTCATGTGCAGTTATAATCTTGCATCTTGATCAAATTACAACGATGATCTACAAACAGTGATAGAGGGAGTGGGGGTGAGGTGCAGAAAGAGAGGGGGGCGTATTGAAAGGGTAAAGGGGGGTTACACGAGGACAGATGGATTATATTCAGAATCACATAATCCAGCCATTGTTTCTTCATCTCTTTATTGAATCCACCTCTCTGGTCCTGATGAATCAAATATGGGCTTTTGTTTTTTCCACATCTGCCCATTGCCTGGCTGCAAATTTGTCACTCTACACACAGCGACTTCTTCCCTAAAAGCTCATTTAAACCATATACAAATCATTTGCTCCATTTTACTACATTTTGGTCAGCTGTGTGTGTTACAGTGTGGTGAGCCTGACACACAGAGAGACTGTAGTTTGAGGTTTTCTGGTAATGGACTCAGGAAGCAGATGTACAATATGTGCTATCTTACTCATTTCACATTGTTGATGATTCATTTCTCGTATTTTGCAGCAGATTTGGGCTCTGTGTTCACGGATTTGTTCTCTCTCAGACTCAGTCTGTCTTTCTATCGTCTTTCTGCTTCTGTCTTTCCTTTGCTTGTTGCTTTTTAGAGAATAGATGATTCAGATCAGCTTTGCTTTGTAATCAGTGTTAAATCAATTTTAATGGCCTTGGCATTTGTTTAGGCATGACTTGGACTGTCTAATCCAGAAAATGTTACTGTCAATGGTGACGCACCCAAGCGCAGACTCAGACCAGAGGAATTTAGTGAAAAAAGATTTATTTTGATGGGGGAGATGATGATGATGGCTGAGTATGAACGGGGGAGACGGTTGGTGGCAGAGCAAGCAGAGCGAGCAGACATGGAGACCGGGACGTGGTGATCCAACTATGGTGAAACAACAATCTGGCGATGAGTGGATTGAAGACCGGAGCAGATATACTATTAGATGAGCTGATGGCTGGCAGGTGTGCAGATAGGAGCAGGTGAGTTGAATGTAGTAATCAGGAGGCAGCCGCACGCACACACGCACGCGCACACACACGCGCACACACAAAAGAAAAGACACAAGGGAAAATGACAAGTGACAGAAAAGGCTCTTTTTTTAATGTCTCTGGAAGCCAAAATTTGTTGGAATGAAGATTTCTAGTCCAAAGTCCAAAATGATTCAGTGAGGAAATGTCAGTGCAATTTGTCAGCCTCATGTGGCAACATTGGCAGTTTCTCCAGGCGCAATTTGACTTTAACAACTTTTATCTGTGAGTGGCCAAGATATCCTGATTTTTGGCCTGTAGTATGTCACACCCCAAAATCATGAATCCTTCACTTGTCCGTCCTTTAATAGACCCTCTCTGCCTGATAAATGCTAACATCTTTTAAACGTCACACCGTTTGTAAAGCAGGCTTTCTGTTGCAATTTTTTTAGTCTCAAGCGGAAACTGAGATAACCCTAATGACATCATTAGAGTTATTTTCTCAGACTTTAGGATGCTCTCTCCAGAGCCACATGAAGACATTATACAACTGTTTTCACAGACTGAGTAGTACTCCTTATGAAGAGTAAACTGAACTAAAATTGGTGGAGTGCCCCTTTAACTACCATTTGGTAGTGCATTGTATTTTATAAGCTCATCATATCTACATTTATATGTGAAATTGTAATATGCAAGTAACTAGTAACTACAGCTGTCACATTAATGTTGTGGAGTATTTCCCTCTGAAATGTAATAGAAGTATAAAGTAGTATAACATGGAAATAGTCAAGTAAAGTACCTCAAACTTGTACTTAAGTGCAGTACTTGAGTAAACATACTTTTCCACCACCCTCACCATTTGTGGACGTTTTCATTTCTCTCTCTTGTTTTCTCTGTCTTTCTCCCATCCATCTCTCTGCTACTTGCCCTTTCTTTCACCTCTTCATCTACCTCTCTGTCTCTCACACAGTCTCTGTGTGGATTTTCCAGTGATCATAATCATAATCAGGATTTCTCACTGTTGCAACATGTGTCTCCTGAAGACCACTCAGTCCCTTGAATCGTGTCCGAATATTAATGTTCATGTAAACCCACAGATGGTCCGTCGCGCTCAGCCACACATGGTCTTGGTTTATCTGTATCTGCAGGCAAAGCCCTTTGACCTCAATTATTTACGTTGTAACAACACAAAGAAAGCTTTGATTTCAGGATGAAACTAAATGCCGTGATGCTCTTTTAATGTGTGTGTGTTGAAATGTGGGTTTTAGTCTAAGTGTCAGTGTCAGTGGTCCAAATGGGAATACACACATAAAAAACAGCTTTCACATTTACATCCTCGCTCATTAGCATCAAATACAGGAGGGGCACAGGTCTAAAGGTCAAACGCACTAGTAGCTCGTCCATTACAGCTACCTGTTTTTCTTACATTCCTTCAAATCCTGCTCTCTCTGGGCGTTTCATGTGAGTCTAACTTTGCTGTAGTGAGAAAAACTCACGTTCTTAAATGGATCATCAGAAAATGTGAAAGGACCACAGCAGGGTCAGAGTTCAGCAAAATGATGAAGCAGAGGATTCTGCTGGATATTTAAACTGTGAATTCATAATAGAGAGATTTGGTTAAACTACGCAGATACAGTATGAACACACACACACACACACACACACACACACACACATACAGGGGGACAGTCATAAAGACTGATGGCAGTAATCCATCATCAAGTGTGCCTGTTTTTCTAAATATGTATTATCTCATGGGTTTAAGTGTCACCGAAGTGTGTTTGTGTGTATTTAAAGTGAAGTATAAGTCTTACCATGTGCAGGGGGTCTTCAGGGATTTGGAATGGGGGTCTTGGTTTCCATTACTTTCTATTTTAACACACACACTCACACACACACACACACACACACAGATGCACAGTTGCACAGTCCATAACTGGAATGTCAAGCTCATAAGTACCTCTTAGAGATGAGGGTCACTTATCATTTGTGTGTATATTCTTGTGATTGTCTATGTGTGTTTGCATGTACAGCAGCTTTAACAGTTTTCCGCGGGCTGGTTAAACCTTGTAATGGAAAATTACTCTGTTTAGCATTTTTATGTGAGAAACCACAACCCCTCCTGTAAATTCCCATTTCTTTTCCCCGTTTCTTCTTTCTCTTTATAGTGTTTTGTGTTGTAGAAACTAGAAAGAATAGCGGGGATCAGGATCAGGGCTGACACATTAGCTATGTAAAGCCTGATACTGTCAATAAACTTTGATCAATTTCCTGTCCTTCGTTTGTTTCATCTGGATACACCAGTTGTCAGAAACACCCCACTGTGCTCTGTGAAACTGTTGGAAATGTCTCCTAATGCACAGTGTTGTGAGTGTGTGAACTACGGGTGAGCCCACAGAGGTGTGCAATATAAATAAGCAGCAGCCAGCGGCAGCAAACAATGTGAGCAGAGCCACTTTGGTTTACAAAAACGTGTGTTGGTTAAAAACCACATTTGAACTTTTCTGTTCAAGCTGAAGCTGAAGAGAGGCTGACTGTACGTGTCCACTCCAGTCTCCACAGATATATAAAGCACACTGGACAAAATATTATAGAAGACCATCAAACAAAATCTATGATGCAGGATTTATTTTCATAATATAGAGATGTTCAAAGGTCATACTTTTATTCCTTTTCTAATTTTGTGCGTGTGTGTGTAACTCTGTGCAGCTGTAGTGTGTAGCATCGCGGCTCCGTTCTATTCAAGTGTCCCAGTAAGTCATAACAGTGTGACGGTGAGCCAGCATGCACAATACCAGGACCCTGAAACTGAAGCAGCTAAATGGAATTCAGCCATCATTAATTTAATCATTTACACCTGTGCTGTTCTACTGTGACACGTCAAAATGTCTTCTGTGAAAAAGGCCTATTGTCAGTATCCAAAAAGACATAGCAACTATAATTTTAAAGGGTTATTTAAAGTTTTAATAAATATTCTGTTTTCTTTCCTTCTGTCCTCAGGACATGGACAGTCTCCAGATTCAGCTGGAGGAAGTGCGTTTCTTTGACCTGTTTGGCTACAGTGAGGAAGAGGGAGGCTGGCTCTGCTTCATGTGTAACAACCCAGAGAAGGCCACAGGTACACAGACACACACACACACACACACGCTCTAAACACAAGCCCAATTTGTACTTAACAATGATTAGAGTACAACATAGTTTCACGTCCATGCAGCACCACGTCGGTTTCATACAAACAAGTTTGTGAAAAACAGAACGTCTCCATCTCCAGCACATTATTGTCTATGTTTTTCAGTTTTAAGATTATTTTCTTGACAGCAGTAAAACCAGAAAATAACATTCTCTGTATCAACTTCATATTAATATGAGAATCATCGTTAAGAAGACACAGACACAATTTTCATAGGATCAGTTAACACTCTGTTGACATGACTTCAAAAGTTGACGTCCCCTGGAGATGAATAAGTTCTGGGTGAAAGTCTTGTTCTTGTATACCTTGAATTTAACATGGCAATGAGTAAGCCATGAATTAGTGATGGTGAACACACTGATGGATGAAGTAACCAAACAATAGATTCAAGGCGTAAAATGATAAATAAAAGAAAAAGGTGAGGCAGAGAGGAATATAAGGAATAAAAGACAGGGGGATGGAAGGAATGGGAGAATGCGATCAATTGACCTTTAAAAACAACTTAATGTACATTTTCACTTTAACATATTAACCATCAAATTTAACTTTGCTCGACAGGCTCCACTGTGGTTTCCCCTGAATTGCTCCGAGCTCTTGTTGTCTTCTCTAAACAGAGCAATGAACACATAAGGGGGATTTGAAAAGATGCTTTTCTCATTTTCAGTCATCTCACCAGCTCTCTGGGGCACAGTTGTGTTTCCCTGGGGTCTGATGGTAAAAAACCACCGCAGAGCTCCATGGGATGTTTTCACTCAAAATGCTTTCAAGGGGAATAATCTTTTCCCAGAACAGTGAAGGAAAACAGCAAAGAGCAGCTCTCATTTAATAGCTGCCAGTCTGATTTCAGTGTCGTGATGAAGGGTCACTGCAATCAGTCAGTCAACTCAGTTCTGATTAGTTTACTTTGGACCAGCGACCCCCTTTGATGAGCACTTTGTCCTGATGAAGTCCAAAAACAAGTTAGATTGAAGACCAGATCCTTAAATCACATTTAGATTACTGTGTGTCTACTCACGCTGGAGGCTTACAACTGTATAAAACTTGACCAAAATATAGAAAAAATAATGTATGAAGCACATTAAAAAGCAAATAGAAACATCTTTCATACTCCTGTCTTACACACAGTGGCGCCTCACTATTCAGACTTTCCTGCTCAGGCTTGATTTCCGCTGTTAGGCATCTCTCCCCTGTTGCCCGTCTCTTCTCACTTGTTTCTCCACTCTGACAAACAAAGAAAGTGCAAAAAAAAGTGTGTGTAGGTAACAGAGTCTATAAATCGATGAGTGACAGTTTAGCCTTAGGAGAGCAAATATGACAGAGTTTGGCAAACGGGCTTTAAATCTGTGTTTATCTCTCTGTCAGTCTCACATGGAAGCAGTTATTAGTTATATAAGAGGAGTTAGAAGAGGGCAGTTTGTGGCCGATGTTGTGCTCTGATAAAGAATTATGGAGGGAGAGGAGAGGGGGCAGAAAAGGTCAAATTGAGAGAGACTGGCTTCTGAGAAAGTTAACTTAGTATTAGTATCTGTAAACTTGCTTCCCAACAAGCAACATGGTGTTTTCGGGCTCTGCTGTTTAATGGCAGCTAATAAGAAGCCAGAGGCAGGAAGTTGTTTGAGGAAGAAAAGAGGAAGATGGGATGCAGTTAAAGTTTAGTGTGTGCATGTGTGGGTCTGTTTATTTATGTTTATGAGCTTTAGAGGGAGAAACGTTCAGATTATAGATGATTACCACGTCTAATAATGAGAAACCAACGTGGGTTATGTGAGTTTGGGTTACTTTGAGATCTCAGGAAAATAAAGCAGAAATTATTGATTAAACATTTCACAATCACAACTTCATAATTGTGTAGTGTTGCGATAACAAGATAACTACTCCCTGACCAAATGATGCCACATATAAATAATTACAGACATTGATAAGAATACTAATTAGACTTAAAGGGACCCAGTGGAGCTTTCTTGTACACAAAATTATATATACAGTTTCTCATTAAAACCTGTTGGGTGCTAAAAACATTTGCAAAGTCAATTTTTTAAATATTTTGAAGCCAGCATTGTTTACATCCATCAGTCTTCTTTTTTCCTGCCTTTTGTTGGTGCACTGCTTCATTTCCTGGCACATTACCGCCACCAACAGTCTATCAGTGGCATAGTGTGAACATGTCAATGAAAATGATCTGCACATTATCTGCACTGTACAGTATGTGTATATACTTTATGTGTGTATGTAAATGTATATGTGTCTATAGCATGGTGCTGGTGGTCATTATTGCGGCACTGTCCACCACCATATTTACATGGCCCCAGTCCTGACACCTTTACATAAAAGCAAACTGGTTCAATGTAGCCAACAGTTCAGAGTCAGGTGAGAGGTTACTGCATGGAGAAACTCACTCTTACACTGTATGTCAGATTTAATAATAAAACGTCCTCAACCTTAGAGGAAACGTTCAAGTATGATTAGGACTAATTCCAATAAGACTGTTGCCTTGTTTTCTGCATTTATTTTTGATCCTGCCATCAGTTCTGATTAAAGTTGTGTGTCTTAGTTCAGTGTTCATTTCCGCTGCCAGATCCATCGCAGCCCAGGACCATAATAGACACCCAAAGCAACCAAAACACATCCTTTCCCCATAGTAATGGTCTGTATCGAAATTGACAGTATGACACTATGTTACAGTGTTAGATAAGTTGTTTAACTAGCTTTAGGTGGTTAGAAAACAGACAGGAAGTAGAAGTGATCTGAAAGCCAGGTAATGCTGAAGACAACACTGCCACTGATGCACGGCATCCTAGAAAAAGGACTCAAACAGTGAAATGTCTGACAAAAGCTCCAACCTGGTTTGGTCTGGACTGGTGGGTTACTAAATGAGTGTAACAACATTACACAGTCTAATTCACTTGGAAATGGTTGTACAGTCATCAGTATTCAAGAAAATGATTTAGTGAGTGATAAATGATCTTCATCCGTTCAAGTGGAATTAATATTTCAGCTCATTTATGCTATTAAACTGGGTTCACAGCTTTTCATTTTCTCTTTCTTCCATGTCATCACCCATTTCTTCAAATACACAAACACGCACCGAGGCAAACACACAAATCAGACAGCCCTATCCAAACAGTACAAAAGCCAAATGAAAGCCATTCTTCCAGCTCTGCTGCTCAGAACAAACCAGTGTAATCACTGAGCCAGCTGAATGACTGCAAGGAACGGATGATTACCTTTTAGATTCATGCCAGTCTCTCGACATTATGTGAGGATTTGGAAGAGGAGTAGAAGTACTTTCCCATTAGGATTGTGTGATTGGAAGTGTGTGTGCACATGATGTGGCAATCCAGGGGACTTTGAGGCAAGATTCACAATTAAATAGGAGACTCAGACAGTTGACATGAAACATCAAAGTGTCCTTTAATGAAGAATTTGGGGGGGGCAAACATGAACTGAAGTTTCTCCCCATCCAGGGTCCCTGTCCCTTTAGCCTTCTCTCAAGGAGGGGTTGTCCCACTATCCTCTGGAGTAAAGCAGAAAGAGTCTTGGTGGTTACTTTTGTGGGGACCCCTCTGGTCCCCCACGATGAGGAAGATCAGGTCGATTTTCCTGAGCTGATTATCTCCTTGCCTCACCACTCCAGTGGTGTTTCCTGCTTGGTCCTTTGTTCAAACTGCCTCTCTTTGGCACCTGGCAGCTTGGTAAGTAGATGCCTCCCCTGAATACCTGATGGGCTGCAGGTGTGACCACTGCCATGTGCCCAGAGGCTGAAATACCTGAACTGGATAAAACAGCCTGTGTTTTATGTGGGACCCATTGAGTGGGATTTTGCAGTACACAAACTCATCAAAACAAATTGGGAGGTAACTTCTTTGCAACCTGAAGGGATTTACAGGAAAGTTGTTCTCAGTTTAGACAAAGAAAAATGCTACATACTGTATAGCACTTTAACACTCTGGGTTAGTGATCATACTGCAGTGCCTGCATCCGTGCCATCAAATATTACACACAAACACTTTGCAAATTGAAATGGCTCATGTGCGTGAAACTGTCCACAAATTCAAATGCTTTATGAAGACATGAACAGGTCTTTCACCAAAATGAAAATGTCCATAAAACGAGCCCACAACACGGAGTCGAAGCCAGAAAACAAACCCCAAACTGTCCACTGGAAACTCTCTTACTTGTCCAACTGAAAGCTGTCCAGCTACATCCAGTATATTAGGTCAAATTACAGAAAATGACAGTGATGACTCATCTCACTGAAACAAATGTAACAACTCAACTTTGGTGCACTTTGGATTTGGAACTTTTCACTTTTGGGTGAGCACAATGTTCACATTACCAGCTGCCACCAGCCAGCGTTTTACTTTATAATGTTTTAAATTGCTTTACTATAATAAAAAAAAGCTCGCAGTGATTACTGCAGAGGTTACACACACAAGCAAGGAGATGGTCTCGTGTTTTAATGGTAGAGGAGAAAAGAGAGAAAGGTGAAGTGTAAAGGCCAAAGTGGAGCCAGTGGTTACTGCAACTCCATGATGCTTTATGTTCTACTGTTGAGTTTAACTACTGGAATGCCTTTGAAGTGAGCGGTAATGAGCAGAATTATGTGTGTGTGTGTGTGTGTGTGTGTTTGTGTATGTAATGTGTGTGGACATGCCAGAATAAGGTATGCAGGTTCAACATGTATGCTCTCTCTTTCTGTTTTGTTGTGTTTCTGGCGTTGTTGAGTATTTTTACTTGGATGGCGACAACACGCCATCTCCTAATCACCAAACTTACCACAGAGGTAACAAGAGAAAGGAGGATTGTAATTGCCTTGGGTGGACTTTTGGCACTCACTAACATACACACACTTTAAATTATGCATACCGGTATATATCCCCCCTACTACCTCATTGTGCATTCGTGCACACATTCACTCGTGTCTGGAAGACAGATCCCCTGTTTGCAAAAAGATGGAAAACCCCAAGCGAGACTCTCCATCTTTCCACTATCAATCAGTGAAGACACGCTGGGCAGAACTTCTCACTGAAGTGAATTATGTTGCAAATTCAGGAGATTCCCTGGCTAAAGAGAGACGCTCATCACGCTGTGCCAAAGTTTAAGTGTCATTACCACAGATGGAGTTTTGAGAAATTTGCTGAAATGATTGAAGACAGCATTTCTCAGGGGTGCTGTTAGATAATCTGGTATATTCAGATCATCAGGCAGGGTTCTTATGACCAGGGTTGTGGTCATAAGAAAACATGTCAGGTAATACCAGACCTTATATTATATTTGTTGTCTGACTCAGGTCACTCTTGAAAAAGAGATCTTGAGATCAATGAGACTATCTGATTAAATAATGTTACATATAGTATAGTGGTAATATAAGTTCTGAGTGTCCAAGCAGGACCAGGACTATGCTTTGCAGAAAGCTAACCACACTTCCAATAAAGGTGAAGACAGCAGTTAGCTTTTGAGATTTTTACTGGAAGCAAAACTGTGAAAACAGTATTGGAAAGCAAATTCAGTGATAATGATTACAAATCAGAAACTAATACCATAAACAAAGGTTAGACCAAAGGTCACCTGTGAAAGATCAACATTAAGGGAGTAGGCCTACAGCACAGTAATTAATATAGTAAACATAATGTCCACAAGAGTAAAAGTAAAAAGAGTAAAATACATAAGTTATCCCAGCAGTAACAGTTAACTAAAGCTACTAATTAGCCTCGGACAGCTAGTAGAGTGGCTAGCTTGGTTAGCAATAGACTGATCCCAGAAAAACGAAACCACAAATCAACAATCACAAAACTGCTGTAATAAACTTGACATTTAACCCGGGAGGAGGGTGGTGGTGATCGTTTATAGCCACATTTTGTCCTAACACTGGTAGTTAACAATGGTGAGCAAGTGCACTTTCAACTGTGGTTTAAACCCATGGTTTTCTTTCAGGATACTAATCACTGTTCTCCTCACACCTCATCTTGATGTTGTCGTCCTCAAGCCAGAAACTACAAACACCAAACCACACACATTAATACACAAATGCACTCATACATTATGAAAGCCAAACAAATAGACAAATACAAATGTGAAGGTCTAGTGTAGTTAGGCTTGTTTGGAGGGACAGCTGTTTCTGGTAATGATTTGGGTGGGACACTTGACTCCTGTCACAGTTTTGAAATCCTGGAAGAGAGACCTTATTTAGAGTCAGATTTAGCAATAAAATGTGTTTTGACCACATGGACAGATCTGAATAAAAGCGTGAATTTAGCAGAAACATAGTGAGGACACATTGGCATCTGATCAAACACAATGCTCATTCTGATTATTTGAGCAGAGACGTCCTCAATATTGTGTTTGTGACTCGGTGTGCGCATGTGTGTGTTTTGTGTCGAGTGGTGGAAGGAGTACTCAGATCTTTTGCTTAAGTTAAAGTAGCAATACCACACAGTAGAAATACTCTGTTACAAGTAAAAGTCCTGCATTCAAAATGTTTTAAAGTACATACCTATAAGCATCAAAATATAGTTAAAGTACCAAAAGTAAAAGTACTCATTGTGCAGAATGGCCCATTTCAGAATAATGTATATTATATTATTGGTATTATTGGTGTACATCACTTTAATGTCGCAGCTGGTGAAGGTGGAGCTAATTTGAATTACTTTATATACTGCTGGGTAGCTTGTGAATTTCCTCTTGAGGATCAATAAAGTCTTATCTTAACTCATAATAATACATCATAATGTTTTTGTATTATTTATCTGAATCTACAAAGTAACTTGTAACTTATGCTATTTAAATAAATGGAGCAATAAGTGGAGCAGAAATGTAGTGGAGTAGAAATAGAAAGTAACCGAAAATGGAAAATACCTTAAAATTGAGCAAATGTACTTTCTGCCACTGTTCGTGTCCTCGTCTTATTGTTTGACGTCAGCGTGTCTCTTTCTAACATGAAAAGGTCAATTCACTCAAATTACATTTTTCTCACTTACCTGTAGTGATATTTAACCTTGGAGATCATTTTGGCTCTATGTGCCCAGGTTTTGGGTTTTCTGCCTCCACTTTAGTACAATGGAGGTGAATGGAATTTTTGCTGTGGTCATATTACTGAAAATGATTTATTATTATTTTCTACTTTCTGCTGAAATAGTCCCCACATAAAACCTTTGACAGTGTTCTGTGAATTCTTGAGATTGTTTCTGCGTTGCTGTGCTGCGTTGCTGTGCTGTCATTTTTCAATGCTGTGAGCAACACAAACAGAATTCCATTCACCTCCACTCTATTGGGGTCAGAGACAAAATAACCCAAAACTGAGTGCATGACTAGACACCACAAGAGGTACATTTGGGTGAACTGACCCTTTAAAAGAAAGATTTATGAAGGAATCAGTGTTTCTGTTACAGTTCTGCATAGCAAGGTGTTCTCTATTATGTTATATTGTAGGAGGGCAGTTTAATATATTATTTTTTGATAAATTATGTCAAAACAAACTATTAAATGTCCATAAAAAACAATGTCTTTATAATCCTGAAGACTGAATGTTATTTAATTTGCAATGATGAATGAAACAGAAAAGCAGCACGGAAGCATCTCTTCTTATTCAAGGTTCTGATGGCCTTTAAAGGTTTGTCCTGTTTGGCATCAGGCACCTCCATGAATCATCTTTCCAGCATGCCCACACATCCACACATTCACACACACTCTGATCAGATTGCAGTAATCTCTTCAGTACTTTACTCATCGCCGTGGATACAAAGGGTGGCTCTGTTTGGTGGTCAACATCTGACGTCCTGGTTTACTGGCACCAGACCTGAACCAGTCACAGTCACACACAGGCTTTCTGCACACCTTAGCTCTGAAACAACTGCTCAATTAATCTGTGATCACTTTGATTGAAAATAAGCTGGTCGTTTGTATTCAAGCAAAACACACATAAACATAAAAAACACACTGATGCATGCAATTATAGCACACGCACACACACACACACACACACACACACACACTCAAATCGGTACTTGATCCAACTCAGTCCAGGAGTTTGATGTGGGTGAGTGTTTCTAATCAGACCGGTCCAGACTCGACTGTGTTGGAGTTCTCCTCTATCTGATAACACACACACGCACACACACAGAGACACACACACACACGAGTGAGACAACATGCTCTTGTTGATTTAAAATGAACAACCCATTAATGTTGACTGGAAGAGGAAAAGTTCAAGTTTGTTTGTATCACACATTTTCATAAGAATGCAGTTCAAAATGCTTTGGGGTTATAAAATATTACAACTAAGAATTAAAGAAACAGAAATAAATAAAAGTAAAGGAAATTGAGAACAGAACAGAGTTTGAAGGAATAACTGTGAGTGCTGAAGTTGTTGGTTTTACAGTAAATTCATGATGCAAGTCTCACATCAGCAGGGTGGCTGTGCGGTCTCACTTTATTAGGAGAAATCTATGGGGACATGAAGAGGGCAGGTGCTCTGTGACCGAAGATATCTGCAGAGTTCAACCCGTGATGCATTCACTGACATTTACAATTAATGGGTTCAGGGTGTTTCTGGCTTAAATGCACCTTACCTGTGCTTTTGTACTGTATATTTAGCCATCCACTATCTATTACATATGCTTAATGTTCCTGCCAGCCCATTTCCAAAGCATACCAATCTTTTCAGTTTGGGAATGCATTCTTCATGTCTTGCAGGCAGCCATTTGGTTTCCATTCATTTCCCTATGAAAGGGGTCTCAAACTCAAATTATTAGCCAGGTTGGTCATTCTTTAATAAATAAACACTACATTTAAACTATATACACTCCGAAGTTGAGTCATATTGCTTAGTAGAGTAATGCCACTGAGATTGCTTTCCTTGAGGATGACAGCTGTCTCGTTGCAGATGAGACAGGAAGTGGACATTTTGTTGTGCTCTGCGGTAAATCAGAGTGCAGTTGGTGACAATAAGACATAGCCTGCTAAATTTTATACATGTAATAGAAGGCCTTTTATGCTCTGATGTGACAGCCAAATTAAATGATTCTGCAAAGTAAAAGACTGGGGTGAAATCAAAAAAGGAAAAAAATGGAAGAACAGAAATTTGCGAGCCAAATGTAATAAAAAATTCTATTAGGTGGTCTATGTAGGGGGTCTTATGAAATTGTCTCGTGGGCTGGATCTGGCCTGCCCTATGATATAAAAACCAACTTTAAACTTGCTGGAGGCGGATAACTTATCCCTGAAACAGATATAACTGATTGGTTGCCAAACATGCTGCACTATTTATTTCACAACCACCATTTTTGCCTATTGTTTCCCTTTTGGGCTAGACTGAACACAGCGCTGTTGAATGGCTGATTCATCTCTCAGGTGTCAGACCCTCCCACCAGCTCATGAATGCATCATAGTGACAGACCTTTCAGATTAACCCATTAATGGTCAGCAGTAATGTAAGGTAAATGGGCAGAAATATTGTCTGTCTTTCATTCTTTTTTTATTCATTCGTTTCTTTCTCCCTTTCTGTCTGTCTGTGTGGCCGTCTAGTTGTGAACCAGGAGGGACAGCCTCTGATCGAGGGGAAGCTGAAGGAGAAGCAGGTGCGCTGGAAGTTCATCAAGCGCTGGAAAACCCGCTACTTCACCTTGGCGGGAACCCAGCTACTCTTCCGGAGAGGCAAATCAGTACGTAGCCACTCACACATGGATACGCATGCACGCTGCCCCTGGCCTCTCACTCAGAAAACCCTCATTAATGTTTCCCTGCCCCGTGTCATTTGAATCATGATGAAACTCTGTATGAAACAGTGGAAACCTCATCCCGTGATAAGCTCAACTGTCCCTCAGGAGCATCCGGTGAATCTGACTGTAACAACCCTTGGCCCCGGTAGGGACTCTTGGGGGACTCCCAAGGCCAAAGCATGATGCTGCAATAACATGAGTCACTCTCACCCACTATAACTCACAGCAGATATCATTACGCATAAGTAGCAAACACACTAGAGGAGGTAATGCCTTGTACAGAATGTGTGAGTGAAAGAAAGACTGAGGAGATTTCCCTTTGGGTTGCCACAACACAAATTTTCCTCCAACTTCCCCGTGTTTGCTGGTGACTGACCGTAAGGTTGAACAAAGGCTGAGGTCACTGAACAGAAAATGAATGTGCAAAATATTGCTTAATCAAAAACATGGAGTGGAGGCAGCGTGATCATAAATGTGTTGAGGTCAGAGGTCTGAAAAGGTTTGCTAAAAATTAGGTCAAGTTGGATTTTGTCCAGCTGCCAAAACAAAAATATTTTCAGTTCCTTAGAAAGTCAGATTTATTTGGAAATGTTACTGCACCCGAGTGTATGTGTGCTTGTATCCTGGTTTATGGCAGTCATCTACAAGCAATTAATTCTATTTGAAATAATTTTCACAGCCAACAGGAGGTCGGGTCTCCCCTGGATCTTTAGTCAGCGCCATGTTTATGCAATCAGCTCCCAAAAAACTAAAGCGAGGCACGACATGACAGAGGACTATCTGGAAACAGGGGGAGCATTCTCCAGCAGAGTTGAGCTCGCTCTCTTTTTTTTTTTTTTTTTTTACTCCAAACAATAGTCTTTGTGCTCCTATCCAGATGGTAATGGATTCCTCTTTTTTTCAGCAGCCACAAATTGGAAAGGTTTCGTGGCTTTGTTCTCGGAGCTCAGTCCGTCTTTGCCAGCATGTTCTGGAGGTGGTTGGTGTGTTGTGAAAGACCTTTTCCCAAATGGGGAGTGAGATTAAGAACCAAAAAATGCGTTGTTTCCTCCACATCGAGTGATCGAGCAGCTTTGACACACTGACAGGGTTTGAAACATTCCCCCTTGTCTCTAACTCTGGTACTCAACTTGCCACATTTAGTTCCATGAGCATATACAGAGTGGATCAATATTATATCAAGAAGGATACCTACTTTCTCTATACTGTATTTTCTACTTAATTGGGACCAGAAAGAGAGTGATGCCAAACTACAAGCAGACCTGAACTTCGATTTGGCAAGACCTCATGCAGGAATACAGAAAAAAATAGAGACAGAGTAAAATTAAATGAGAATTAATTATGTATTCAGTGTGTCTATGTCATCGCTGCACTTATGATACATTAGCTGATATATGTGGACATTAGTTTCCATTTGTTTCACTGTGAAGACACCTAAAACGTGCTTGCGTTAGGTAATCCATTGTAGCGAATGTGTCTTGATTTATTTTTGTTAGTGAAACTTACCGTTGAGTCATTGCCACTTAGTTATGGTGCGTTCACTTGCTCTGAGAAGCTCCAAAATCCAGCATCACTTATTTACAAGGTGACTGGATTTGCCAGAAAATAGGAGCACAAGAGAAACAAAAAGCAAACATGCGCAGCTCACAACGCAAAATGCTTCTATTCAGCAGCCAAGTGTAGTTGTACTGTTGTGAGTGTCGATGCCAAAAAGCGAAAAAAGAAACACCCCAAACTTTTTTTGTCAGAGCACAAATATGAAAAATAATACAATGTAAGTGTATAATAATATAAATAAAGAAAAAAATGTTGCTGTCTCAACAAATACAGACAAAAATACACTAATCTCTCTGGACACCTTGAGTGTTTACTGAAATCCAGAGGATCTTCAAATCTTTGGCTTCAAACCAGCACTTTTGTCTCCTAAAATCCAACAAAAGAATAAATAGGTTACACACTACAGGTACAAAATACTAGCAAAAAAAGTTTGGGAGGTGCGTTTAGTTTAAGTATTATGAGACAATATCTTAATGGACTTAATGGTTAGAATAATATTTCTCGTCATGGCTAAAATCAATCAAATGTCCATTTGAAGCAGTGCATGAATCCGCTGACATGAATACGCTGTGGAAAAACAGAAATCAGACCCTCAACACAGCCAGCCGGGAGGTAAAACTGTGAACATCCAACTGAAAGCTTTTCAACAAACTCACACACACACACACACACACACACACACACACACACACACACACACACACACACACACCCCACAGAAAGGATGTGGGCAGTTGCCATGAGTCTTGCAGCTAGCTCTGGTTATGTGGTCATAACCACATAACTAACTATTGGGTAAGAAGACATGGCTGTGGTGCAATACACACACAACCACACTTCCCCACACTTACAAACACACACACACACACACACACACACACACACTCAAAATGACACTTAGGGGGGGAAAACATAGACGTGATGTGCAGCCGAGCTGGAGGATTTCATTTCCTGCCCCGGAGAAGCAGCAGAACAATAAAGAGTAATTGTTCGGAGGTAGAACATACTGGAAACACCATGACACAGTGTTGTGATGCTGAAATCAGGAGGCTACATGTGATATTGTAGCAACAAGAGGTATTGATGTGCTCAAAATGCACAAAGAGCTTTTTAACATGCCTGAATATAGATTCTTTGATGCCCTTATTTGACTGGTTTTGAACAAAAATCACATCATACTACAAAAATCAACCACAGAGCAGACTTGTATAGCAAGTATAACGTCTCTCTTTCACTGTCTATGACTGGGTTGTTCCTGACTTATTAAAGAATGTAGTTTAACTACCGAGTCACAGGTTAGGTTAAACCACACTGGGGTGTCTTAGTTTATTTTCCTTAGTTAGTTTGAAATGTTGAGCATTATATAGCTTCCAAATGACTAACAAATGCCATTATTACAGAAGGTTATTGCTATGTTTGCTAAAATATTTGAATACGTCTTCTGCCAATGACAAATGCAACTTTTCTTTATTATTAAGATCTCTTATCTGAAGCCTGCTTTAACTCAGTGAGCACAGGTTGTACAGCTCCAGGGGATATGGAGCATCCACAAACTATATGGTACAATCGCTGTTGGGAAATGATCTGACGTTTTCATTTGTTCTCTTGTTTGGCTGGATTCTTTACTTCTCTCATTTTCTGTCCTCTCCACAGAAAGACGAGCTGGATGACATCCCTATTGAGCTGAGCAAGGTGCAAAGTGTCAAGGTGAGGAGTTACATTGTCATCGTGACCCTCACAAACCTTCCATCTGCAAGACGTCTGCTCCCAAAACCTTTTGATCCTCACACGTTTTTGCATTATTAGCTGTTTACCTGGTCTCATTTCTGTGGTTTTTACTTCTGCCTTTTAAAGGAAGTTACATTGTTGTCATTTTAAAGCTACTAATATCATCTGATCATGTTACAGTGTACTTTGTAGAAGATCTAAATCCTCCCCGATCAGCGTTTACAGAATTTAAGAAGGCAGATCACATCCCCAAATACTATGAGCAGGCTTACATTACAGCTGGACGAATTAATACATCAATTACTGTACAGTAAGAAAGAATGGAGCTACATAAAGCCAATTTATATCAGTCTCAAAAATGACAGCAGCATCTCTCCCCAGAATACAACTGTTTAAGTCTGAGTTTGTCATCTTTTTTTTTTCCATAGGTGGTAGCCAAGAAACGGCGTGATCGGGGCCTGCCGCGGGCCTTTGAGATCTTCACTGACAGTAAGACGTATGTGCTGAAAGCTCAGGATGAGAAACATGCTGAGGAGTGGCTGCAGTGCATCAACGTGGCCGTGGCTCAGGCCAGAGAGAGGGAGAACAGAGAGGCTACCACCTACCTTTGAGAGCCACAGCAACACGGTTAGCTAACGAGGACACATACTGTGCTACTGGCAATGCAAACTCATACATCCGCAAATAAACATACACTGAGTAATATTTTGTTTAGCTGTATACAAAAACACACAACATCCACTGCCGGTAGCATAACTACGTGTAATGTGTAATCGGTGTTTCGGTCTTTAATCCCGTTGAGGATGCAACACCTATTAAAAACAATTCAAAAAACTTGTTATGCATTATTTTTAAAAACAAAGAAAACCAGCGATAAAAGACTGTATGGAGTGTATCCATCCAGAATGAAGGATGGTTACATTTTTTAAATGCTGACTACCTGTACTTACTGTTACTCTGATCCATCTACAACTGTGGACCATCATAAATGAACGTTACAGTACATGTAGTGTTAAAGACTGAAGCTACACAAGAAGATCTTCAGCTGACTGGACCATACAATATGGAAACCTCCACTTCCTCTGCTTGAGCCCAGACACTGCTGTGAGCTTCAACAGCCAAACAAAACCAGCATGTGTGGAAACTTGGGATTTCTGAGTTTAATGATGCACAATGATTGAGTTGAATTTGAGTCCAGAGTAGTATTTAGCAATAAAGAGTTAATAGAAGCACAGACCTCATAAGGACTTGTAGCAATAATGAGACTGAACAGTTTCTCTTGAAAGCAGGAAGGATGAAGAAGAGGAGCTTAATGGACAGCAGATGGGAAAGGCATTCAAGACTGGAATGGTGTGTGTGTGTGTGTGTGTGTGTGTGTGTGTGTGTGTGAGAGAGAGATGATTCTTAGAGGAATAGTTCAACATTTTGGGAAGTACGCTTATTTGCTTTCTTCCCAAGAGTTAGATGAGAAGATCTTTACCACTCTCATGTCTGTACGCTAAAAATGAAGCTACAGTAAGATGACGGTTAGCTTAGCTTAGCATAAAGACTGGAAACGGGGAAACAGCTAGCCTGGCTCTGCCCAAAAGTAACAAAATCCATCTTACTGCACCTCACTAATCAACAGTGTGGTTTTATGGCGGACTATGTGCAGGACTGTTGGCCAGACGCAGTGACATCCAGGGGTCTCCGCTGGTTGCCTGGCAACCTCATGGTGACTCCAAGACTTCAGAAAGATGCTGCTCCCAACCAAGAAATAGTCCCGCACATAACCCCCTGTAAAACCACAACTTCTCGACCTTTGGACAGAGCCGAGCTAGCTGTTTCCCCCTGTTTACAGCATTATATGCTAAGCTAAGCTAACCAGCTGCTGGTTGTAGCTTCATATTTAACGTACAGACATGAGAGTGACATAGATCTTCTCTTCTAACTCTATTCGAATAATAATATGTTAAAATATATATCGTTTTCACGTGAAACATGGATGTATATTCAATCCAGAGTTTTTAAATGATTTTGTACAATGTATTTTCTGTATATTTGATCATACTGTTGTGTTATTTAAGAATCAGAAATGTTTCATCCAAAAATCCAAACATTTTGGCCCTATTTTCTGTTTCTGCTCTTTTACTAAAGTGACTTATGAAGCAAGCCCCCTAAGAGTTTTCTGTTCTTTTGCAATCTCGATAATGTATGGACTGGGCTATTTCTGGCTTTCCCAAACAAGAAACGTCTGCAACAATTCACTCCATGTTTCACTCCAGTGTCAGCTCAAATGTTGCCTAATAGTGGAGTTTAGGACACATATTTCTAAGAAAACACTGAAGTAAATTAGTGGTTTCCTCGCAGATTTAGAAACTGTGCCAGTTCAGTCATATTGATTTATGACGATTTACTTTAATGTTTTGTTTAGAAAGTGAGAGAATGAAGGTGATCTCCTGCATTTTAAAACAGGCCCTTTCCAAAGGTTAGAGTTTAAAAGCTTGTGTGATTTGTGGTCTTTTGTTTCACCTGTGAGATGTCGAGTGACAGACAAGCACATTTTCTTTGGTCTTAGTTTGTCCTGCAGCTAAAACCCTGTTGGCTGTTTACAAGCAGTCACAACCCAGCCTTTCCCACCGGGTCAGGTTACCACTGTTTGTGCTTTTTACTGTCTCTCTCCCCCCTACACAGCAGAGCTGACCTTCACCTGTATTTACATCATGGCTCTCCTTCACATTTTGATTCCATCTATCCTCCTTTTGTTTTTAGATTTATGACCCACACACACAGCTGGCTATGCGCCCCAACATCAGGAGGATTTCCCGCAATAACTGCAATATCAGCCTCAGCTGTACCTCGTGTTTAGTGCTAATTAGAAAATGTTAGCATGCTAACAGGCTAAACTAAGATGATGAACATGGTAGACATTATGCCTACATCAGCATGTTAGAAATGTCACTGTGAGCATGTTAGCATGCTGATGTTAGCATTTAGCTCAAATGCAAGTAGGGCTGCAGCCTCACTGAGCCGCTAGCATGGCTGTAGACTCTAGTTTGATCCATAGAACGCATCAGAATTAAGCTAACCACAGCTTTCCCCTCTTTACCACTATCATTTGTCTTAAAGCAGACCCAAGTAAAACATTATTTTAAATTGTTTTTTAATTCCTTATGTGTCAGGTTTAGCGCCTCAGGACAATAACTTAGTGCCAGATATTGCCATTCACAGATTTACATACACATGGACTTGATTACTGACACTTTCTGGCATTTGTCTCGTGGCTAAACCCCGCCTGTCTGGGCAGTTAAGCTGGCTGGAACAAACAAAAGTATTTCTGCTGAACTAAATTATACATGCACACCCATATTACTTAACCGTAGCTCAGAAAGTCCTCTACCCTCCGCTCCGCTAAATGTACCATGAAGCTGACTTTGCCCTTTTAGTTGCACAGTGTTGAAGTGAATGTCTGATCATATGAATGTCAAAGTTGTCTATAAGTAACAATGTGAACACTCTCTGCCGTCACGCTGTCATGTTGGCCTAGTTTCCAAGCCTGTGGGGCCATAATTTTTAGCCAAAATGTGCAATTTATTTTCCTCTTTATGAAACACATTTGTAGGCAGCTGTGTAAATAGACTGGAACTACTACTATACTGTAGCATCTGTCTATCTATCTATCATCTCACACTGGATAATAGTGAGCTGTTATTCTGACTACTCTTTTGACACTGCTGTAGATTTCAACACTCACACACACTGTATATGTGAAGATGATTGACACAAGTATTAATGTTTCTGAATGTATAAAAATGTTTTTTTAGCATAAATATCAGCCTTGTGTGAAGAATCATATGACAGGCTTCTTTTTTTAGAGTGTTGTTAAATTACATTTGATTTTATGTTTGATTTTTGATATACGGTCAATATTTATTTTTTACAAGCGCTATTGTAACACTTCAATCATGTCTGGAAAGACTACTGAAACAATGAATGACAGATTTTACCTTGTCGACTCTGTGTCTTCCCTGTCTTCCTCCATTGTTTTTATATTACTATGAATTAATACTGCAAACAATGAATGCTGTATTTTATTGACAATTAAATTGGATTGTATATTTGCCTGTTGCACCTTCTGCATGTCTGACGCTGCCTTCTTGTCTTTTTCCTGACAGAACTGTACAATAAATCTTTACCAGTGAAATCAATGAGTCTCTCAAGTCTCTCTGTCTGTCTTTCCACACCTGGGTTTGATTTTGGTCACTTGGAGTAAAAAACTGAAAAACAAAAAAGCATACAAATAAGGTAATTAAAAGAAATTGAATAATGGTTTCCTGGATCTTCACAAGAAGAAAAAGATAAATTGATTTGAACAAAGTACGGATTGTTTCTGTGCAAGTCCAGCTTCAGCCAATTTGTCCAGTTGAGTTAACTTACCAAGCCGTGCGACAGTGATGGTGATCCTCTGGCCAAAAGCTCCTATCTGTTGCTTCAATGCTCTCAGCAGAACTCCTGAGAGGATGCACACACACACACACACACACACACACACACACACACACACACACACACACACACACACACACACTGGAAGCAGTATACAATATGTCTAACCTCCAGGAGATCATTACATTAAATCCCAATGTAAATTAGAACAGGAAGATGCTGTGCTAGCACTGCTCCAAGTATTCCATATGCCCACCACGTAAACCAAAACATTCCTTCCTCCGTGCGTATGTTATGTATCTTGGTACTATGTGTGCAATCCAAAGAGCTTTCTCTGACTCCAAACCCATCAGATTGAATCTCTCTCTCCGTCCCTTCAGCCAGTCTGTCGTGAGCGCTCTGATCCAGAAACCAGTTTCACACATCAGCTGAACTGAGGCTGGCAGAGCTGATTACTCGAGATTCCCAAACTGCCATCATGTTCCCATTTCAAGCATCCAAAAGCACTTCAAGAAGCAGATTTGTCATGCAGGAATGGAAAAGAAAACGTGGACCAGCTCAACCACAAGCTTTAGAGGATGACTCAGGGTGAAGGATTATGGACCCTTTGGCAATAAGTAGGTATTGTATGACTGTATGATATCTGACTCAATTATGGGCATGGAGTCTGTCAAACCTCTTAGAGCTGTAAGAGTTTAGTTTGCTCAGTGCACACTTTTTTCGATTGCTTGATACCTATTGATGCCTTTATGTTCATACAATAAACAAATACGCGCCACAATCATGTCTTTGTCCACCGTAAAGTCACAAGTGAACCCCAACATGAATACATTTGGCATTGCAAAGACCTTTGTCCAAGGACAAGGAAAATATAAACCATGCGTCTGTGCCTTCCTCTACTCATCCATCTCCACACAGAATTAGAAAAGTGCAGCAACACTGGAGAAATCAGATCCTTCCATCCTAACACTTCATCAACAACGGGATGTATACCTGACGGAGTTCAGTTCAACACACAAAACACTTTCACAAGATGCTGCCTACTGCCAAACAACCACAAGGCTTCATCAGATGAGCAGTGGCTCTTGCATTGTGTATCTGATGTTTGTAGGTCTACGTGTTCATGTGTGATTATCATCCTTAAAATTCGATAACAGATTTCTTTGGCCACTTGGGGGCAGCAGAAACAAGCTGTAAACACAACACTGACACATCATCAACTTTTTAGATGATATTGCGAACTTGTTAGCAAACTGCCAATTTACACAACCAACACATACGGGGCAACATTAGCATTCATTTGGAGTCGTGTTTCTGAACATAAATCCAATATTCACTCTACTTTTAGCTCTGTTTTTGGTTTTCACTTCCTCTTTGGGGTATATCTATCTATGCTAGTCACTGACTTTGCCTGTCTGCTGTATGGTGCTGGGTATGTGGCGTTCAGTGGGGTTTTAGAGCCAAAACAGTAAAGTTGCGGGTCCGAAACCCAAAACAATTTAATGCTTTAATGCTATAAAGGTGACAGTCAGCGTTAAGAAGTTTCCAGGTCATGAACTGGAACAAAGGGCATGATCCTAACTTACCTAAATATAAAATGGATATACCATGCAGCATTTTAGAATGAAAGTTAAGCTCTTAAATGTAAAGCTCCTACACAAACACACTCCACCTAAACAGGTGTTTTCACTTCTGTTGCCTGATTAGACCTTTACTCAAGACTGTGTGGGTGTGTACGAACCAGTTAGTTTGTTTGCGCCTGTTAGGGCAGGACAATTCACACCTTTATCTTCCCTATTTGTACATATGATGTGCATTAAAGCACCTTCACACACACACCATTATATCCACAGTGTGATCTGGCTGTTGGCCTGACAGATTTATAAATCGTTCCTGAGCTGTTGAGAGGTCAAATACACCACTGAGACCAACAATACTTGGCTATATATATATATATACATATACATATATATACAGATATATATATATATATATGTACACCGATCAGCCATAACATTATGACCACCTGCCTAATATTGT